>JAVQJW010003884.1:0-10516 GCA_036025195.1 Hypseleotris klunzingeri
AAGTAGCAGGTTTTTGAAAACGTATTTGGTTTTGTGCACAGATATTATATTGTCAAAAAAATTGCAGCATTTGCGATTTTCTAAATGTGACCCTGTGAAAATTGTGATTTAGTTTCAATTGCGATTAATCTTTCAGCCCTAGAATAAATAAATAAATAAAGCAAATATGAGCTCATTGCACAACCTCTCAACATGTAGTATAGGTACAACATTTAAACTGTGGACAGGATTGAAACAAAAACTACATTCTTAAAAGGTAAGTTAAGTGTCTTGCTTAAAGCCACAATGGCAGTATAGTCTGGTCGGATTGGGATTTGAACTACGCTGCAGTTTCCATACGACTTTTTAAACCTTGTGTGGTGAAGGCCTTTGACTTTAACAAATTATATTTCCTTATTTTCGACTGTTTTTCTTGTGCTTTGTAAAATGTAGACAGTACAAGATTAGACATTACCTCAGTCAGTGTTTTAAATGAATGTTGATATGTAAACACCAATCAATAAGCTTAGATGATAAATTATTTAATGTTTCTTTTCTAAATGACATCACACAGATGATTTCAAAAAGAGAAAGCCATATTGAACGATCAAAAAACAAACATTTTTGCCTCATCTTGTCCAAAACCACAGATTACTTTTGACGGTTATTGATCTGTGTCCATTTTCACCTTATAATGAATGCTTACAATAAGGACTATCGGTGTCAAACCAAGCCATGTCCGTGTACATAATTGGCAAAAACAACCCGTATCTACCATCAAAATGACAAATTACAATAATATTAAGTTTTATAGACATTTGGCACATTTGTAAGTCAAAACAAGAGACAATGACAATATTTATCCATCCTTTATCATGGCAACCTGCAATAACTCGTGTAATTGTGAAAATGTCAATTTACTGCTCCCATGTGCCTAGATATTAAGTGACACATTATAATGAGTGAGTCAAATTGAGTTTGGATACAGCCACACATGATGTCGCCCAGCAGTTGTTAAATTACGATGTGGCATTTAAAAAAAAAAAAAGCAAACAAATAACTTACCTTGGAGCATTCAATTTGTGATTTCAGTTGAGGGCCGGCGATTTCTTTACTGTAAGAAATAACTTAGCAAAACTTACAAGGTGACACGGGCTGATATAAGAAATTTAATTTAAACGACCTGTGGGCAATGACAGGTAATGAGTGCAGATAATTTACTTATTTATGCAGAGGTTATGTAAAATGTCATTGCTCTGAAAGACAGCTAATTAGTCACATGGAGATAGGGCTGCAACTAAAGATTAATTTGCTCATTGATTAAATAGTGAAAAGTGTGAGATTTTTTTTGCATGTTTTTAACCAAGCTAAAAAGCTAAAACTATGCCACCTGGGCACTTCTGGGTAGAGCATATTTACAGACAAAGAAGGTTTTTCATTTTCATTGCACTGTACTGTTCGGCTTAATTACTGCTCCGTGTGGGTTGTTCTCTCTGCAAAAGTTGGCATGTTTTGATTATTCCAATAATTTATAAATCCGATTAATTTGTATCAGCCCTAGATAAAAGCGAATGCAAATACACACTGGACAGATGAAGCCATAAATCAAAGTTACAATGACTTTTCCAACTCTGATGATCAGTCAATTGATTGTGTCCACAAGAGATCTGCAATATTGCATTTCAGTGTTGTACTTTGAATTAATAATAAAGGTGAAGTCTGTAAGTTTTCTACAATAAAAAAAAATGTTACAAAAATCCAAAAAATCTGACCTTGTTCTGTGATGTGAAGTGTGTAATATGTTATTATTATTTTACTTTAGTCCCTCTCCTGACCTCTAAAGCAACATCAAATTAGATGTTGTGGGTCACGACTTCCACCAATAGTAGTCCTTCCCTTGGTTTTCACAAAGTACAAATGATCTATACTTTTTATAATAGAAGGGAGGGAGTCAATTTCAACATTATCTTATTTACATCTTTCTTACAAAGTACACCTTTAAGAAAATATTCAAAATCACTGTTAAACGTATTATTTACTGCTTTATCCAAGTATTTTAGTTGGTCTGGTCCAAATTAAATCGAGACATTGCATCTATATTGCTCCATTGGGCTAACACCAAATTTGTTCATTTTAGTGGTAATAACTATAACTGAGTGCTACATTAAACACCATTAGAACTAGGCTAATCTAATAATCCTTAAGCAAACTGTGAGCACTTAGACATACGCAGCAATTAACCCACCAATTAATTGAAATCTGGACTAATTATTTCAAATTGCTTCCATCTTGCAGAGTGCGGTATTTTAAAGGCCTAATTATAGCTAGACAAAAATGTTCAAGACTGGTGACCTCATTAGCTAATCAGCAATCTAGCAGCAACATTTAGCAATTTGTAAATAAATGGTACAAGGATTGCTAATTTTGGTTTTAAAATAACTTATATTCCCTGTTAAACACTTCATAACTTCAACTGTATAGAGTGGAGAGTAATAGTTTGGTGGAATTTATTTGTACATAGAAAAATGCTTAATTATTTTGACATTCAAGCGTTGGTAAATTAGCAATAGCAGCAATTTGTGAAAGAAAATAAACAAATTAAATCACAAGGATCCACAGTGTGCTTAAAAATCCAAGCTTTGTTTAATGATTTGTTTTTTTTATATATATATTTATATATTATTCCTACAAATACATGGTTTTCAGCACTTTGAAAAAAGTTTCCTCAGTAAACCAAAAAAAGCTAGAAATATCCTACAGTGAAAAAGACGGACCAACCATTCTGACAAAAAAAAGTCACAACAAAGGACGTAAAAATAAACCGAATGAAAAATAAAAATAAAAAACAACATCCTGTACAAACACTATGGACCAATAATTTAAGAAAATAGTGTCTCTAAAAGGTTCATATTGCTTAGTGCCTCGGTGGAGCAGCTCATGAGGCGGTCCATTATCTCCAGAGGCGGGGGTGGGGGGTGTGGGGGGGTTCTTGTCCTTGTGTGGTTTTGGCAGTAACATACAAAGACCAAAGGATGTCACAATAATACAGTACCACACTCCTTTAAAAACAAGGATCTTTTGACTGTCTGCGGTACCTTTTATTACTCTCTACAGCATTATTACTAGAACTATCAGCGGACACGCCCACTGCATTGTGTGGGTGTCTGCGGTCAAGTCCACTGTGGGGCCTAAAGTCAGGACTGCTCCACTGTCAACAGAGAAGGGATAGTTTTATTATTTATCAAATTGTAAATACGAATGTAAGAATGCTGGTTGGCAAACATCTTGACCTGTTTAAAACAATATTTCATTTGTATGTCTTATGGAGGTCCTCTCTGTCCTGACAGTGAAGCAGGTCTGAGTGGGCGTGCACAGTGGGGTGTGGGAGTTGTAGTCCTGGGGCTGGGTTTGTAGTCCGGCTGTGTTCAGTGCTCAGAGCTGGTCTTCTCGAAGGAGAAGCTGGGGAGAGTCAACAGTTTGGGGATAGTGGGGTGAGGAGAGCCCCCGTCCTGACCCGAGCCCTCTCCAGCTGCCAGGTCAAAGGAGTCCTTAGAGTCACTAGAGGGCGCCCTCCTCCTGAGGCAGGTGTCGGGCAGAGGGGGGGGCAGAGTGGTCAGCCCGCTCAGGCTGGGGTAGTCCGGTGGGTCCACGGAGATACAGGGAGGGCTCATCTTCTTTTTCCTGCGAGGGGAGGGCAGCTGGGCGGAGGTCTGCAGGCTGTCGCCGCGGGAGACAAAGCCGGACGACGTGGAGGCGGTGCTTCGCTGAGGGCTGGACTCCACAGAAGAACACACCTCCACTGAGTGACGGCGCGGGTCGTCCAACCAGGAGAGAGGACGCGAGTGGGGGAGGAGCCTGCTGCGGGCCTGTGTGTCCACACTGTGGAAACGCTTCAGTCCTCGGCTCTCCGCTCTCTCCGGTCTCAGCCCAGAGCTGCAGGTGAGCAGAGACACTTCCTGGTCCTCCTCCTCCTGGGCCGGGGGGCGGGGCTCTGTGAGGGGTGCGGGCTGCTGAGAGGGAAGAGCCAGGCTCACAGAGGCCACATTCACTAGTCCTTCACTGCTCTCCTCTGTGTCTGCACACAGAGCCTCCTGAGAATCAGTAGATACTGCCACCTACAGGACGAAGGGGTGTGGGACAGGTGAGCATGAGAGATGACATGATGAATGACAGGGGGGTCGGGTGAAAGGAAGATGGGGGTGAATGAAGGGGGTGAGGGGGGAGTGAGGGGGTGAGGACATGAGTGCAGACGTTAGAGCAGCAGCATGAACATGAGAAGCTGAAGGTCAGAGGTCACAGTGTCTCAGTTCAGTCCCACAGAGAGGTCACAAGCCCACAGAAAGGTAACGACTCCGACATAATCCACATCAACAATGAGCCTCAAAACAGGCTCCTAAACCGACATGCCTCTGGTACTGTGTCAGGCAGGTGTCTTTTGATTCTAGTACATCTGAATAAAATCATTTGTAGTTTTCCACAATACAACGCGACAAAGGCTTATATAAATTTAATTCCCAACATCAGCTTGTATAAAGAAGAGTAAGTTAAAATAATCCTGGGACATTTTGAGCGTTGACACTGTGATCCCCGAGCCCCTCCTCTGACCTTACTCACGCTCTACTTGTACTGCTGAACCACTGTTGTATTTAAAGTGTATTCAAAGTGTATTTTGATGTGGTCAGCTGCAGAGTGGAGAGTGAAGGCATTAGTCAGAGGTCTAACACTATCTTGGGACAGTGTGGTTAGGGCACTAAAGTCTCCCCAAATTCACAAACAAATCGTGGCTTGCTCTCATCTCTCATTAGGCAGATGTGATATGAGTAGCACATAATTATATCGAGTTAGGCTAAATTAATTTGTATGGAGACGAAAAGCAAGTCATGCATGAGTTACAGGGCAGAAGAAGTGTCCTTCATGCTTCTCTCTGCACGGCATGACCACAGTGACACCTAGTGGTCATTGATAGTACCCCAGCTCATCACCAACCATCAGCGTTTAGTTGAAGATACAGTAAAAAAAGATCACCCTGTTGTTTTTGAAGCAGGTCTAGTCAATGATCGAATGCTAACAGTACAAAATGTAGATTGGCTGTTCTGTGGTGATGCCCTGAGTCTATAGTAAGTGCACCATTTTGTCAAATTTGGTGTTGTGTTTGTATGTATTAGGCATTTCTCCATAAAAAGAATTCAAATGCTATTTCCTTGAAGGTATTGTAAAGTGAAGATCATATCAAAGGTTTTACATATTTCTATCTTTTTTAAAATTCTGAATAGGGAAAAAAATACTAAATGTGTTTTGTGTCCTATAGATATATACAATACTTCTGCTACGAAAAATGAGCACATTAAAAATTCTCTTATGATTATGAAAATAGTTGCGGCCTAATTTAGACACACACAACATTACTGCCCCAAAGTTAGACCCTTCTATATTTCAATTAGATATAACAATATGGTTTCTCTCATAGGCTTTGACTGGGGCCCAAATACAAGAAGATCCATTCAAAAACGTATGTAAAGGCACGTAACAAAAGAATATCAGATTTTTTAATCAGGTACAGTTGACCAGCAACTTTAAAATACAAAGTGAGTGACTTCATAAAGAGGCGTATTATGCAAAGTTGACTTTTTGAGCTTTTTACAATGTTATAATGTTATTTCTTCATGTAAAACATACATGGTGCTAAGATGCTTGCAAATGTATTTTTTTTTGTCATTTTATAATCACTCGCCAACATTTTTCTTGTCTTCTCTTGTATGCATGAGGCACCATAGACAAAAATTCTACTTGACACTTTTTAATACTTTCTACAGAAGTATTAACATTTCTTTTTAATAAGCTGCTATAGCAAATGTAGAAATTGTAACCAACAAAAGACAAAAAAAAAGAAAGAAAAACCTAATCTTCCTTGAAAAGTGAATATATAGTTTTTGAATTCTAATTTGTGGAGAAGTGACTCATACAAACTCAAATGAAGTAACTAGCTACAATCAACTGATTTGTAATAATTTTGAGGAAGTGGGGGATGGTTAGCAAATGGAAAGGAGGGGTTTGTAAGTGCTGTGTTAAAGTGGATGTCTGGTGTTTTTGAAAGGCTGGGTTGGTAGTTCGATTCTGCCCTTCAGAAACAGGAGTATCTGTGTCGGCTCAACAGCTCTGGGTCAGGACTGAGCTGAGGCCAGTGAGACAGATACAGTGCCATGAGGTCAGTAAAATTAAAGGAAGATCATTTTAAAAGACAAATAAAGAAGAGAAAGAGAATATTTCAGAGCATGCCAAAGACTGTTAATGTTAAATAGACCAGGATACAATCAAGTGATACCATTTGTTGAAGAATTATTTCTTATATTTTAGCCTATTTTGGTACAATGTAGTCCAATATGTTGGTGGTGTAGTGGTGGAAATTGTCCTCAAAAGGCAATGTTTCAGTTGGGATGAGTAGCATTTTATGTATTAACTTTTTGATACAGTGTTTGCAATGAATATATACTAGTCACAAAAAGTTAGAGATATTTTACTTTTCAGGTGAAATTACAGATTGTTTCGTGTGTGTGTGTAGTGTGTTGTGTTACCTGTCTCCGGAGTGTGCGGTTGAGTGTGTGTGTGTGTCTGGGGGGGGACACACAGTGTGGGGGGGTGATGGGTCTGAAGAGGTCTATGGGGACGGTCAGTTTTAGGGAGCACTTCTCCGGCTGAGAGCGCACCGAGCTACTGGAACCTGCACAAAACATACACAACTACAGTCAAAGATAATGAAGTCAGTGGCAATTTATCATCCCATGTCTAACTTAGACTTCAATTTCTATCAATGCTCAAGTTTCCTGAAATATAAAATGTAAATAATATAAGTATGTAAATTTAGCCTTATGTAAATAATAAGGCTAAATAATTAAATATATACAACTTAGTTAAGGGATAATGTAAAATAAAGTGTTACCCTTTATTACTCATATTAAACCTTGTTATTAGGGATGCACCGAATATCGACCCAACATCGGTATTGGCCAATTTTTCCTAGTCGAGTATCGATATTTACCTGTTCAGATACTTGATGTTAACCTGTTTTTCAAAAAGAATAATTTCTAATATTAAGAATAATTTTAAAGCAGTTATTTCTATAAAGATTTCTTAAAATTCAACAAAGTTACTAAAACACGTTAAATGTCGGAATCGATGTCAGACAAATTTGTTAGTGCAAAATCTGTATCGGACAAGAAAATTAATATCATATTGATCACCTGACTGTCCTCTGTGTGTGCCCAGTATGTGCTGTGGCCGATGCCTCTGTGCTGGCTGTGAGGAGGAGCTCTCTGATTGGTCGGGGGGCGGGAACATGTAGCTGTCATTGGGCAGAGAGTGTGTCCGTCCCACCGCGGGCTTCCTGACAATGAGCAGGTTCTCCTCTATCGCCTCCCCACCGTCCTGCTGCTCCAGCTGGGGAGAGAGACAAGACAACACCCTAAATATCACCCACAAAAGGGTCAGTAAAACAACACAGGAGTGGTCATCTGCTCAGACAGGAAACACACAGGATCTTTGCATTGGAGCTGCCACAGATCTCAGACACAAGACCGTATCAGGTCTTGTTCTGGGACTTGGGACCTGCTTGAATCCTAAATCCTGTGCTGTGATTGGTTGTCGGCTGGGGCAGTATTTTGAGTGTAACCTGACACATTGAACCCCAGTGGAAAACAGCAATCACTCACAATTAGGATAAAGAACCATGAACTTGGAGGTAGGGGTGGGACATTGTACTTGTTTGTAAAATAGTTGTTAAATTAAGTTTTCATAAAGTCTCTACTTTACTACTTTACTTATTTTGGAGGTGCTAAAACATTTAAATCTTGTCATTTCAACAAATTGAAGCGCTTTTGAACTATTTTAAGGTCAAGGTCTAAGTTTGAATGGACAAAGTTTCTATAGCACATTTTTAAATAGATACTGCTACAAAGTGCTGTCCAGGTTCACAAAGCAAAAAACAGGTGGGCTCTTTGCTACTTAAAGTAACAAACATTCTTATTTGCAACATGCTAAAAGTATAGTTATTCATTCATTTGTTTAATATCGTTATAGCAGTTTGTTTTTTAGATCCATTTTATAAGCCATTGCTATAACAAGCTAAGCTCCTTCAAATATTCTTCTGAAAGTCCATCCTACCTACAACTGCTTTCTATGGTAGCCATCCCAGACTGAAGATGTGTTAAATTTGAGCAGAGCGCTGTACATATAAATCTACTTATTTTTGAGTGAGTTGCGTATTCATTAGCTTCTCTACATATAACCATATTTCCTACATGAAGTGTTGCAGAAAAGCGGCAAAATGTTATTAACCACATATTTTGTTGTTATCTTCTACCTTAGAAATCCCACCCCTATACATTTTCTAAAGACAGGACACACATTGAAGACTGAAGGGACAGTTTTGTGAGAGGAGACGCAGACCCACATACAAAGCACAGAGGTCAACATTGGGACAGAGAAGGACAGTAAAGTCAGAGAAAGGAATATTTTGGGGAAAGAGAGAACGTTGAACTGGCACGTAGAGGAGGCGCACTAGTCTACTGCACTGGACAACAGGAGGCTAGAAAGGTGGAATGACAACATTAGATTTACCAGGGTCCTTCAAAGTTACCTGCACAATCGTTTTAGTGTACTTTTTGCAAGTGATTTTGTGTCATGTTTTGGAGGGAGGAGGAGGAGGGGGAGAGATAGTGTTTGGAAGCTATATAAATCGATCGGCATTGGGCCAAGGTTATGGTGTCCCTCTATTGTGTGAGACAGGCATGTGAGGATAGCGAGGGAAAGTTAATAGTGTCATTACTGAGGCAAACTGGTGTTTAATTACAGACACAATGACATTCTATTCATTGTCGATTTTGGAAGATGTCCTCTCCAATGGTGACTGAGGAGAGGAAGGGTATTAGAGAACTTATAGATCAGTGTAGGTTAGATAGTGATAATGAGACACATGATGGGGACACTAATTGACTTTCAAAGAGTCAGAAAGTTTGCAGTGTTAATATGTGGGCACTGCTTCACCAATGTAGATAAAACTGATGGTTCAAGCTACTCTGCATCCAGTTCTTTCTGCAGTTGTGTCCTTGGGCAAGACACCTGACACTTATTGTATGAACATGTAAGTCTGGTGGTAAGAGTGGTAAGTGGTAAGAGACCATAGATTCAGTATGGCTGCAACCACTCTGTCAGTCTACCCCAGGGCAGTTGCGACTACATGGATGGTTTACTACCACAGGTAACCAATGAGGCCAAAGAACATGGTAAGAAATAAGTGACAACAGAGCAGCTATTGGCAAAAGTTAGCAGGATAACTAGCAAGAGACAATAATTTAGTTATTTGTAGTGAGGAAATGGGGAATACATTTCAGGGTGGTTAATAGCATACAATTTTTGGAAATAAAAAAGGAAACTGTGTGTACACTACTGGTCAATTAAAGCAACTGAACTAGAACATTTTGAAGCAGTGGAGGGAAGACAATTGTTTTTTTCAAAAATATGGAGGTGATTAACATGACAGCAAAGTTTAAAAAATAAAATAAAAATTATGTAGTTTTGGTTATTTTGGCAGAAAAATAGTGTGCATGTAGCTTTGAAAGAACCCTGGGAAAACCATACAAGAAACTGCAGAGAAGTAGCAGAAGGCGATGGAGAAAAAGGACAGTGAGCGTCAGTACATTGCATCCGGTTATAAAAGGGTTAAAATCATCGGTGGCAGAGTCGTCGGTCAGAGCTAGCGACCAGGATCTCTCAGAGGCCAGAGACAAAGCTTCCATCTCCGCTAGAGGGATCTACAGCAGGGAGAGAGATGTTGTGAGCACAAAAATAAGGACAACACACACACACGCTAATGGTTAAAACATGGTGAATTCAAGAAATGATGGTGTCAAAATGAGAAGTCTTTGTCTCATGTTGACACCTTAGAAATTATTGTATGGTGAGATTGGAAAGTAATAGTGAAATAGACAGACAAATACAGGTAATATTGTTTTTCATTTTATATTAAAGATGTACTCTGTAGCTTTACTAAAATAAAAAAGCTTAAAAATTTTAAAAAGCTAGAAATTGACTATCTGAACCTATTTTATCATGTAACGTTCATTGTCTGTAGTCAAGTTGAGGTCAGGGGAGGGACTAAAAGGAAACTCAAATACTATTGGTCAACATAGTATCCCACCAATTGTAATTTGATGTTGCTGTAGAGGCCAGGGGGAGGGACTAAAATAAATTTTTTTTTTGACAGATTACCTAATTTTCATCATTGAACAGGGTCGAGTAAAGCATTTTTAAAATTTTCAAACTGTTTTTCACAATAAGTTGAAAGTTACGGACTACACCTGTAAAACTAAATAGCTTAAATTGGCTAAAATGAACATTAACAAGGCAAGTTTGATGAGATTATTACATGGATTCAAATGGTGGTATGTACAAAAATGTGTGTCTAAAAATGGTACTGGTTTTTGGTAGATAGTAAATTTAACAAAGCATCTCACAAAGCTACAACAGAGTAAATTAGGTTCAA
>JAVQJW010004033.1:0-10446 GCA_036025195.1 Hypseleotris klunzingeri
TGGTAAAGACCACCAGGATTCGGCCAGTTCACGTCAAAGAGGATTTATTACAAGTTTACAGATAGATTACACACGTAAAGTTATCATGATCATGGAGCCAGCCTCAGCACAGTCGAACCCCGTCTGAGATTGCCTCTCGATTCCAAGGCAAGATTGGTTTTTATCCACTCCTGAGTTTCCTCCTATTGGTTGGTCCTATCCAATCAAGCGCCAAAATCACGTCTGATGCTTCTAGTTGAACACATGCGTTTTATAGCACTAAAACTAAGTATATAATAAAGTTAAAATCCCCTTCGTAGCCTGCTCCAGTCACAAATAACCATCTAATCACTTATTACACTATCTCAGGAGACTCCGCATAGATTTGTTTAGTACACACGTGGTAGTGTTGTTGAAAATCTTTAGGTCGTTCACGCTATTACTGCTTATATGAGTATGCTAATTAACCCCACACAAGTCCGCACTACCCAAGCAAAACAGGACTAGTGAGACAGAGGAAGTGTCTTCAATGGTATGACAGAGTCGTGTAGTGTATTTGTGTGTAGTGTAGTGTGCGCCCAGCTTTAGAAATCAGACCATCTCTGATTAAGGTGGCCAATGGTGCCATAGCATTTAACGCAGACGTATTTTACTGATATAGATTTACGCTGCCGTGTACAAAAGCATGGGCCTAGTTACAAGCTATAGACAAGTCGAGTACTCTGTATAAGATGTATATTAGTTAGTGGTGGGCACAGATTCATTTTTTTAATCTAGATTAATCTCACTGTAATTATGTAATCTAGATTAATCTAGATTAAAATGGCTCATTTGAATATAGAGCCATATATAAAAATTCATACATATGGCAGTTTAGGGTTAGCCTATATAGAAATGTTAATATTTTTAGTATTGTACTTAACTTTATGGCGTGTGTATGCCAGATTAATGCCATTTAGTTTCACAAAAAAAAAAATAAATAAATAAATACATGTTACACATATGAGTGACCTTCTTTAGGGCCCTCAACCACATTTTGAGAACCACTGTGAAACGCATTATTTTGCTCCAAAACGTGTAAAATGATAATTAGTTATTATTGGAGACAGTTGCTGAATCTAAACTTTCAGTAGTCTAACCTACAGACTTATTACCTGCACTAATCGGGAGCTGCTGCTTTAGTGACAAGTTCAGGCGCTTTGGTGACTATGAAGAAAACAGCCTGCTGCATTCTCTGTCCTATAGCAGTAAATACAGCGGGCATTTACTGTTGCACAGTTTCTGTTGGAGTTGGACAGTTTCTGTTGGAGTTTCATCTCGGGTTTGCTCTTTTATGTAGCCTATAGCGCGCAGGACGGGGGAGAAGGCAAAAGACGATTAGCAGCAGGCGAAAGGAAGCGCACAGGTAGATGCGGTTGTTTCAGTAAAATCCCAGTGTGGCTCACGGCGGGTCTGGCGCGTCAGTTCTTTCCCCCCCTGTACGGGTGATCGCGGGCCGCGGCTGCTTTTGAGAGTGGTAAAGCAGCAAAGACCGACCTGACAGCTGTCCATCAGCCTGTACTGTGTACCCCCCTGTTTATAATAGATTAACTGCGAGATTGTTTTTATCGCCCGATAAGAGTCTCACGTTAACGCAGCACGTTAACGCCGATAACAGCCCACCACTAGAAACTATATTATTTATTAAGTTATTTATTGTGATACAAATTGCTAAATCAAACATTTTCAAGATTTCAAGCTCCTCATCTCTGCTCTGCTTTCTTTGTGAGTATATTTTAACTTTAAACTAATGTGATAAAAATTTCTCTGTGTTATTTCTGCTGTGTCAGTCACCTTGTTGTGTAGGCCGTGCCTGGGGCTGGCTGCCTGTGGATGGTGCTCTTTCTCCCTCTTTCCTTCACTGTGTTTCTTCTTCTTTGGTGGAGTTGGAGGTGTCTGCGTCGGCTGCTGTTGTTGTTGTATCTGCTGCATCCTCTGGAGCTGCTCTTGGACACTGGCCGGAGCCTGGATGGTCACCATGTTCTGGATCTGACCCCCCGCCGTCTGGATCTGGATGGGCAGCTGGAGTTTGATCTGCTGTGGGACCGCCCCGCCCTGCTGCTGCGCCTGGGCCTGGATCTAAACACACACAAAGAACAGGCATTTGAGGAGAGGGGGGTAAACTAGTGCCTACAAGTGGGCGGTTTGAATGCCACGCAAGCAAATTGTGTTGTTGTGTCCCTGGGCAAGACACTTCACCCCACTTATGGCTGTATATGAATGTGTTAGTGTCACTGTGTGATTGTGGTGGTCAGAAGCATTTATGAATGTGAAAATATTGTTAAAAAACAATAAAAAAACAAATAACAAAACAATGTTTCTCAAGTAAAAGTTAAAGATGCATTAAAACAACTCTTAATATTACAATTTGCAATAAAATTGTGTGTCTAATCGCTCAAAAGATAACAAATATTTTACATTCTCAAGGGATTGGAGCTAGTCGCAGTTACCTGTGCTTGGATCTGAGCGGCCACATGTGGGGGCAGGGCAGAGAGGAGCTGTACCGGCTGCTGGAGTCCCGGGACGGTGATGAGCTGGTGTCTTATGGGGGACTGAACCTGGATCTGCCCCGGCACAGTGGGCTGGGACTGGGGCTGGAACTGTACCTGGAGTTTAGCCTGCACTGGAGCGGACTGAGGGGTCTGGGGTTGGGTTTGGATCTGATGCTGTTGTTGTTGTTGAAAGTGGACTTGGACTGAACCATGGAGTTGGGGTGGAGGGGGGGACTGGACCTGAGGCTGTAGGGGGGACTGAGGCGGGACCTGGGACTGGAACTGAGGCTGGATCCGGGTAGGACTCTGGACCTGCGGGAGGGTTTGGTTTTGGAACTGCACCTGAAAAAAAAAAATACAGAGGAAGCGTGTTAAAAAAAAGTAATTATCAACAAAGGAACAATTCTGTATTGAACAATACAGGCAACTCTCAATTAGGCCGTGCTGTAACATGAAATAGATCTCTATTAGCCAGTGTTTTAGTAGCTTTTTAAGAATGGCATCTGTTAACTTAAGTCAAAGAGTACTGCACTGATTTGGATTAAATATTCATGGAAGGTCAGAAATAAACAGACTTTTTGAAAGAGTTTGAGAGTGATCCATGGAAATGAGCTGCCTTGGCGGAGGTCAGTGTTCTCTGAGTGCTTTATAGTGTGTAGGTGTGTTTCAACAACAAGTAGGAATATTTCTTTAATGAGACTTTAAAAAACATATCTACTGCCTTTGTGAAGTTAGTCAATCTGCATTTGAGCCAGGCGCATATGAGACGTTTTCTACATTTACCCACAACTGTAAACTAGCTCTAAAACAGCACTAAACTAGGACTAAGCAGAATTAAACCTCTCTCTTTTACCCGTACCACAGTTTGAGAACCAATGGTTTAAGAGAAAAAGGCGACATACCTGAGGGTGAGTCTGAGCTTGTGTCGTCTGTTGAAGTTGAGGTCTCTGTTGAAACTGTACTCTGACTTGAGGGTGGATCTGGGATTGTGCTTGTGTCTGGAGGTGCTGGAGTTGTTGAACCTGGATCTGAGCTCGGATTTGGGGCGGAGCCTGTGGCTGGAGGGAGGCGGGGCTTTGGACATGGAGATGAGGCTGGGACGGCCCCATGGTGGTCACCACAGAAGACACTGGTAATTCCTTTATGTGGACAGGCACCGAAGAGGCTGGAATTTGGGAAACTGGGATTTGGGAGATTGAAAGTTGTGACGCTTGAATTTGGGAAACCGGAATAGAAGTGGTCGAAATTTGGGAAACCGGAATAGAAGTGGTCGAAATTTGGGAGAGTGGAAGTTGAGTAGTTGAAATTTGGGAGATTGGAATTTGTGTAGTTGAAATTTGGGAAACTGGGATTTGTGTGGTGGAAATTTGAGAGACTGGAATTTTTGTGGCCGAAACTTGGGAGATTGGAATTTGTGTTGAAATTTGGGAAACTGGAATTTGTGTAGTTGAAATTTGGGAGATTGGAATTTGTGCAGTGGTAATTTGGGAGAGTGGAAGTTGTGTAGTTGAAGTTTGGGAGACGGGGATTTGTGTAGATGAATATTGCGGAAGTGGGATTTTTGTTGTTGAAATTTGTGAGACTGGGATTTGGGTGGTCGAAATTTGGGAGAGTTGAGAAACAGGAATTTTGGAGGGTGAAATCTGTGATGGAGGAATTTGTGAGGTTGAAATTTGCGAAATGGGGAGTTGGGAGCCTTGGATTTGGGAAACGGGAATTTGAGATGCCTGCATTTGGAGCTGTGTGACAGGAAGTTGGGGTACAGGAAGTTGAGATACAGGAAGTTGGGCGCCATGGATCAGGGACTTTGGGGAAATGGAAATTTGGGACAAAGGAAGTTGAGAGGGTTGAATTTGTGAGGCTGGGACTTGAGGCATAGAAATCTGCACAGGTGCAATTTGGCGCGGTTGAATTTGGGATGTGGAAATTTGGTTGACCTGCTGCATGGAGACCACCATGGGATTCTGAACTTGAGACTGAGGGGTGAGGGGCGATTGCGAGACGGGGTTGAACGGGACAGGGGCTGGAGATGGGACGGAGGCCTGGATGGGGGGCAGGCGGGGGGGCTGAACTGGGACTGAGGCCTTCTGGACCGAAGGGCTCCAAGTCTGAGGCTGAGCTGCTCTCTGCTCTGTCAACACTGAAACAGGAAAAGATTTTATTTGTAGTTAAAATCAAAATAAAAAAAATACAAAATACATCCTTAATCATAATAATTTAATAGGGATGATACAACAAATCTGGTTAATTGTGATAAATTGAAAACTAATTTAGTAATCAAATAAGCGATAACTACAGTAATTCATTCAAAACTGTACAAAAATATACATTTTGCATTTAAGCTAAAACCTTTGTTTTGGTTGACAGATTAATCAATTAGCAAAAAAGACGTTAGTTGCACCCCTAAATTTAATAGCACTGCAGACATATACCCTTTCATTGTCAAGTACTTGACCAATTAGAGCAAATATAAGTGTGACCAATTTGGCTAAAATGTGTGTCCCTACACTTTGAAAGTATCAATTATTCATACTAATTGCTTGCTTTCCACGGCCAATTTAAAAATCTACAAATAACCAAGTTGCTTTGAGTGGGATTTGAACTCACTACCCTCTGATTGAGAGGCAGGAGCACTACCCACTCAGCCACTGCACCAGCCCTAATCAATCAGTAGAGGCTCAACACAGTGGCACTGCTGTATTAGGCAAATGCAGTCCAGGGAAGGCATACAAACAAGTGGGACTGAGTAATCATTGCATCATCTGTCCCCAATTTATATTATTACTTAAATGTTATGGATGTGATATCAGAAATTTGTTAGAAATCAAGGGGAGCCAAGCTTATACATGCGCTTTTCTTTAACAAATATATGCCAGCTTTAATAAGGGATATTTTATTTACAAGTAAAACAATTATATACGACAGTGATGTAATGTTAATAGTTTCTTTCTGTGATGACTTTTAGTTCAATCTAAAACAAGGTCCGTGTATGATAATATTTTGACACAAGCCTAGTTAAGTATACATCCATTAAAATAAGTAAATACAGGTATATATGTAGTGCCTCTGTGTGGAGAGCTCATACACTGGTCTGGTCTGCTGCAGGGCTTGTTTTTTCTAAGCATTATTTATTAACACTAGAGATGGATTTGACTGAAAGTAGATCAGTAATTTGTGATAACCGTTGCATGTTCATTGCAGTGAATGTAGGGGTGGGCGATATGGTAAAAATATAATATCACAATTTTTATTAAACCAAGATCACAATTTCAATTTGATCACTATTTAGTTGACTTTTTTATTATTATTTATTATTATTTTTTATTTTATTTTTGCTTTACAATGAAGACTACTTATATCAGTGTCTTCATAAAACCATTTTAACTACAAATTCAATCCAATATTCATCATAACACAACCGGGAACACAACTGGAATAGTTAAAAATGAAGAGCAGAGCATAAATGTCTTCCCAGATTTGCACATTATCATAACTTCACACAATTCAGTTTTTTTATCGCCATATCGCCCACCCAAAAGGTCCATGTACTATATCATATGTGGATGCTAAAATTTTCTTTCTAGCCATTCTCTCTTAACTCTCCTTTATCCTTTGCCCCACGTCGAGACCACTTTACCTGGCACCGATGGCGTGGTTGAGGTTGCCGTCACTGGTGTGACCAAGGCACTGGCCACAGCTGCGTGAAGCGGAGCCGGGGTGGGCGCCTGGATTTGGGCTCGGGCTGGGGCGGGCGCTGCTACCTGTGTGGACCCAATAACAGGGGCAGACACTGGGGCGAGAGCTGGGGTCGGAACGGGTACGTTTATGGGCGCTGGAGGAGAAGCCAAAATCTGGGCTGGACAACTGACTGGAACAGGAGCTCTTATTGACATTTGGGGAGGGGTTACTATAGGTTGTGTAGACATATGGGGCACAGCTTGCAATGTGTTAGGTAAAACTTGGGTCTGGACAGGTCTGATAGGTTGCGCCATTGCTGGGGGAGAAACATCAGGGGTAGAAATTTGAGGTTCAATCATCACTTGGGGCCTGTTTGGGGTAAAAACTTGGGGTTGAAGCGTCGTAGCTGGGATAGCATTTTGCTGTGAAACTGACACAGATCTTGCTACTTGAGGTTGTAAAGTGGTAGTAATGGAAGATAGGGGCTGGATTTGAGGCGGTGGGAGAGATATTGGAGATGTTGGTAAGAGTGTAGAATTTAGTGCTTGGAGGGGTTGGGGCGCAGCTTGCACTGGAGTCGAAGTTGGTAAGGGAGCGGACATTTGAGAGTTGGCCAAAACAGAGGGAGTAGTCTGGACTGGTGCGGGAGGTCTGGGCTGAATCGGAGTTTGAGTGTCTGGTGTAGGGGTGGGTTTGGTCGGGGTGACAGCAGTGGAGGAGGTGGTAGTTGTGGTGGTAGAAGTTGAGGATGGGAGCACAGGGGTGAAGAGGAAGCGCTGCACTTGTCCGTTGGGCATGGCGGCCTGCATGAGCTGCTGTCCCGGCCCAGGGATGACAGTCACTCCCTGGGGCACGATCTGGAGCTGGCCCTGGGTCTGCCCCTGGCCCTGGATCACTACAGTCAGCCCGGGGTTGCCTCCCTGAGGAGAGGACAAGTGTTAGGAATCTGTGAGAAATACAATATATGCACTATTGTCTTTAGAAATGCATTGTTTGATTTTTTTTTTTGGTGAGGATGTGGATCAGAATCTAGGTATCTAGGAATTTAACCATATCTACTGGTGATTTTGAGGTTTACCTGAGCGCTTTGTGTTAACTGCATGAGCTGAGCCATGGTGAGTTTGACCTGTCCCTGCTGAGGTCTGGGGGTCTGTGGGGCAGGGGCTGTGGTGGGACAGGGGGAGGCTGGAGGGACAGTCTGACAGGCCGGGGCCTGGACTGGGGTCGTCTGGTTTAATGTGGGCTGAGGCTGGCCTGGATAAACAAGAAGAAACAATAACCAAATGAATATAGAGTAACAGAAATACAAATGTAGATATCAAGAGTATAGGACCTCCTGGCTGAGCAATTCCTGGACTCTGGACTACTGCAGCAGAGGTGGGCTGTGGAGATGCTGCCACCGCAGTAACAGTCTGAAACAGTCACAGAAGAAGAAGAGTTAGACATCTGAATAAAGATATATAATCACAGAAGAAGTGAGAGAGTGACCTGAGGGGCAGAGCTGGCTCTCAGGTTGATGTTGCCGGTGGTGGGGTGTAACGTGCTGTACGTCCTCAGGTTGGCAGGAGGTCCCGAGGGGAAAATACTGCTGACCTTTGAGTTATCTGCACAAAACAATATCATTACTGTTAACGCGAATGATCCCAGTAATAACTCTTTAAACAGCATTAGTGAATGATGTGCCATGGGGTGAAGCCAGAGGGACTAAAATCACATCTGTTACTGTAGAAGCTCTTAAACATAAAAAACAAATACATGAGGATTCAGCCATTTTGCAACAAAAACAACAAAAAGCATATATTTTAAACGAATAGAGGAACAGCCCCAGGACTTCACATAACATTTATGGAAAAATGTTTGTGTGATATAATCCTTAATTTCTTTAATAAGCACGATAACAAAGAAAACCAAAGCATGTGCTGACATGCTAATATGAGTCTCAGGGCTTGCGCCCTACCTCCAGAGACAGTGGGTGTGTTGTTAAGTGACAGAGGCAGGACCAGGCCAGTCACTGGAGAACCAGCGATCTGGAGAGTCGGTCCTGAGGACGCTGCAACACACACCACGCACCAGTGTCACACACAGTCACAGGCTGAGAATATATTCACTATTTCATGGCTGCCTGCCACACTGCACACTGCTTATGTTCTTTGGAATATAGTAGTCATGTCTCCTTCTCTCATTTACCTGAGGTGCTGCTGCTGCTGTTTTGTCCCTGTTTGACCCAGGAGGCGAAGGACTGGTGGAAGTTCTTGTCCTGCTGGAAGGTGACAGGAGAGCCCAGTTTAGAGGCCAGCACCATCTTGGCCCCAGGAGTCACCGGTGCTATTCTCTGTCCCGTGGACAGGGGCGTACTGGGGGTGGCTGGGGTGGAGGGGGTGGTGAGGGAGGTGGTGGAAGTGGCTGTTGTCGGGGTGGTGGCTGTTGTGATGGGTCTCGGCTGCTCCAGGCGTTTCTACAACACACAACACAAAATCTTAATGCTGTTTTTTATTTAAAAATACTGGACTTTCTTCACAGTTGGCATTTCTGTCATTACAACATGAACTTGAGAAGCTGCTGTAACTCCTACCTGCTGAGCTGCTAGTCTGGCCTGTTTGAGCTGATTCTCCAGGTGGGCCTTGACCTCCTCCACTGTCTTCAGAGTAGCACCGATCTTAGATGGATCTGCTCCTTGGGCCTTCTCTCTCTCCACTCTGTAATAAAACAGAAACATGTAGTCAAATTATTTTTATGTTAAAGCTGCACTATCTGACTTTGTGACTGTCAAAGTAATTACTAATTACTCTCCTTCGCAACCCTCTATCACAGTCTCTCACAGTCTCTCACAAACCAGGAAGTATGTGCACAAGCCAGGATGTATGAGAATAACATAGCAGAGATCTGGAGTGGCTTTTAATTCTTTAAAATAAGAATACTGTGAATAAGCTGTGAATTTTGAAATAAAACAATAGACTGATAGATTCTAGTTCGGGATAAATAAAGGATGTATTGACCAATCAGAGCGCTCCTGTCCTATGAATGCATGTGATTAGTTAAACAGTTCCTTCCCTTGCTCTAAAACAAAAACCCTTATAATACAGCCCACAGGTGACCTCAAAGTCTCATTTTTTTCCTCATATGACTTCTGATATGCTGTACTCATTACTAAATAATTATCTTTGCCAAAAAACAAGGAAAAATACATCAGGTAGTGCAGCTTTGATATTGCAGTGCTGTGATAGTGTGTGTTGTATGAGTCGTGTACAGACCTCTCAGAGAAGGCCCTGATCTCCCAAAGCTCAAGCTCCTCCTCCGGGATCCACGTCTCCACGGCGACGGGACCAGTCTGTTTGGCCGGCTGCTGTTTCTTAGGCCTCAGAGCACTGGAGCGAAGGCCTTTCCTCTGAGGAGTCGGGGTTTCTGTTCAAATAACATCATGCAAAATCAACTTTTAACCTTTTCAAGACTTTTTAAGATCCTCTCCAAAGAAATTAAGACCTCATCACAAGATTTGCAACATATGTTTTACCAATAAACAGTTGTATTTTGTGATGTGATGTGTTTTGATAATATATTATAATTTTATAATAAATATATCTATACGCTGTAGTCTTGCAAGTACAATACTTAACTTTTCGAGGGTCTTAATTTTCCCCAAATCAATTTATCAACATTTACTACTTTTCAAGACCCCAAGGATATCCTGTAGTTGTCCATACCTTTGGAGGTGTCCCGGCTCATGAGAGGACAGATGATTTTCCTGATGCAGTACTCGGAGCGGATTCCAAAAGGCCCCACGTCTCTGCGCTTGATGATCTCCGTGGTGATGATGTCAGTGTCTGTGGTTTCTGTTGGAAAAGCAAAAATACATGGATTCTGTACTAAACAACAACTTGCAAAAATGGATTTGTGATTTTAGACTTAAGTCCCCTTCATAATGTATTGAAAAGAAGGAAAGTATAAAAAGACTAAACCTATTCAGCTTAGCATACTGTAGCTAAAATGTGGTGATAAAGACCCAAAAACTATAGTGTGGCCCATATTCAGGGCCTACAGCGTATGTCCTGGCATCATGAGTTCAAATTCGACTCACGACAGTTTGCCGAATGTCACTCCTCATTCTTCTCCCCGATTTCTTGTTGATTTACTGTACTGTCAACAGAGCCGTCGCGACACGGTAGGCAAGCTAGGCAATTGCCTAGGGCCCCGAGCTGAAGGGGGCCCCCGAGGACGGCAAAGTTACTTAAGAAATGACTGTGGTAATGAATAATCTTTC
>JAVQJW010004618.1:0-15979 GCA_036025195.1 Hypseleotris klunzingeri
TGAACATTAGATTTATTCATATTCCCTAAAAGTATCTCTGCTGTACAGATGTAATATGCTTTTTAAAAAGTATGAGGTTAAAAAATTTACTTTGAGCAAAACTTTATTAAATTATTAGACGATATGCAGAGAACTTAAATTAAGATTCAGCAAACGTTTAAAAAAAAATCAGGCTAAAATCCAGTGAGTGGGATAGTAATAATGTCTCATAATGGTTTTCCCTTGAAATAGAAACATACCAAAAATATATATATCACTGCTTCGTATACTTGATCAATATCTACTAGGAGTTCATTGTTATAATCTGAGAGTGCAATTCATTACCAGGTTAAGTATGGGAGCATAACTGTATCATACAACATCCATGAAGCCACAAGGTTTACCAACACATTCACTTCTATAGGGAAAATATATATATAAAAACAAAAGCACTATAGTTTAGAAAGGAAGGGAGTTCGGGGGGTGTCCATTCAAGAAGAGTACATTTCCAATTGCGACCAATCAAGGGACAAGCAGTAGTATAAATAAACACAAACAATATTACATAAATATTACAGATGCTATGCACCAAAGTACTGCTGTATGTAAGAAGTGATTTGTTTAAACCTTTCGCCCACAGCCTCTCAATCCTGATTTAAGAGACAAAAATGGTCTTCGAGGGCTTATATATAGCAAAAAACACTATAGAAAAACAGGTAAATGCAAAAAACACTCTGATTTTCATATACATAAAGATATTAGTTTGCAATTTTACATATATTTATAATTTATATACAGCTTCAAACTTTGTTAAAATGATATCCAGTGGTTGTTTCTTCCAATTTCATGTCTCTACAAGTTGATTTCATTGATTACAAAGAAAGGGGGTTGAATAAAGACTTGCTGCCCCCTCTAATGCATTTACTATATTTACAGTTTGTACAATTTTGCATTTCAATATCACGTGAGGTTTTAGGTTTGGGAGGGAGGGAGAAGAGAAAAAGTAGTATAGGTGGGACATTGGAGTTTTTTTTAAGTAAAGCTCCCTTTTTAAAGACATTTTATTCATTTTTACATACAAAATAACAAATGCCCTTTTTTCAATAAGTCTTTCCCTGCCATCTGACCAGCCTCAAAAAAGGGGGGATAGTACCACCACTTGAAAAGCACATAAGTTTAAGAACAGGGGGAAGTAGAAAGAAAGACAGCAGAGAAAGACTTACTACAGTAAAGTTAATATCAACAGTCCACTATTACAGAGGAAGAGACATGATTCAAAGTGTAAGCTGTGGGTTATGATAAAGCGGTAGTAGTCATTCATAGGACTAGTCTATTTGAGTGTTATGATCCGAGAGCCATCCATTCACATCATTGACTTCAACTTAAAAAGGTGGGTGTTTTGTGCTTTCACACAGCTAAGAGCATGGTTAGTAAATGCTTAAATAAGAACAGAAATTGGCTACATTAATCGTATCCATGATTTGCTAAGCTTTTGATTGTGATTTTAATGCAATTTTCTTATCAAAACGGTCATATAGTATTTCTTGTGTATAAATATTCCATGAATAATAATTATGTTGGCTCATTATTGTAAAATCGTCATCAGCATAGAGTAGAGAGAGTGAGAGCAAACCTGCTGCTTATGTTAAAGTTTCCCTGCTTGTCCGAGAAGCCCATAGAAACGTATTTCCACAGTAGCAGTTAACAGTTTTTGTACAAAGCAGTCAAACTTCCCGCTAAAATCAATGAGGTAGACAGGGTCAAGCTAACCCACCTTAGGGGACTCCACCACACAGTCATCTTGAGCCTCAAAACAAAAACATATCCTAAATTTTTAAATCATCTTTTTCCATTCAGTTCTCAAGAGCTACGTTACGATTGTCTAGCGAGCCAATAGTATCCAAGTCGTCTTCATTGATAAGTTGATGATGGGAAAGTGCCTTTATTCCGGGAAGGTGTGAAAAGTCAAGAGAGAGGAAGTAGGTCCGAGTTAAAACATAAAAAAAGCATTGTTATTAGTTAGTTCTTAGTATCTTTTAAAATGGCTTTTTGTTGCAGCTCCAAAGCGAGCCCTGTAAATATGAGGATTTGATATCAGAAGGTCAGAATCATTTGGTAGGTGTTTGAGGATTGTTTTATTTCCAGCCATTGTGTTAAGCTTATTGAAAACAGTCTAGAGGGGAAAAGGGGGTTTGGCTGAGGAGAGGGTGCTGTCACAAGCCCAAAAAAGATGAGTTAGACCCACCTTTGAGCCACTGTTTGTTGCTTTATAGATTAATGCTCTTCATACCTTTGGCTACAGGTGTCAATGCTTTAGTCTTTCACTTTATTATGGAGGTTACAAAGCACCTCCACGTCTTTCACAACAGCTTATGCACTGGCTAAGATGGGATTTTCAAAGGCTTTGGCGCACAAGTTTTCTGGCACCTTTTTCGGGAGGGGAATTCTCCTTTTTATTATTAGTTCATCCACTTTCGGCAATTCCAGGCTCCACAATGACAAGGGATTTTGTGCTGATCGTCCTCAAAATCGAACTGGTAGTCGTAGGTCAGCTGTGATAAGAAGATAGAAGACTAAATGAGAAAGAGATTTTGTAAAACACAACCAGGTAAAATGGCAGAATGTATTGTACCTCTTCTCCCTTGGGAATCTTGCGGCTAGAAATAATGATGATTTTGTCTTCTTTGTCGAATGTTACAACCTCTGCCACACAGTTGGGGGCACAGGAGTGGTTGACATAGCTGATGAAGGGGAAAAAAGTTGGTCGGTTACAAAAAGCATACTGGGGAAAAAAGTGACCAACTCAAAGTACACGCTTACCGAGCTGGGCCACCGGTCAGAGTGGCATCGATGACTTGTTCATTGTTGATGCGGAACATGTAAATGCCACGATTCTGGAAAAAATTATTAATCATTATTTTTTTATACTAAATGTTGCTCTTTGCTTGGTTCAGATATGACAGGCAAAGGATCCAAGTAGTAAGACTAACATAAAATATATTCTAAAAGCCACCATTAACTTACTTGCAGGCATCCGACTTGTCATTGCCAATTAACTAAGAGATACATTTTAATACATTTCTAACTTGAATATATAAAACCTAATGAATTACCTGGGATTCGTAGATCTTTTCTCGACGATTGGCCACCTCATTGCGGATGACAGTGCCGATGTATTCAATGACCATAGTGTGCTTCTCCAAATCCTTAGCAGCGTACAGTCCCAGCCCCTGAATCCGAGACCGTGCCAGATAAACATTGTTCTTCCACTCGGTCTTCAGGCGCCGGTACTGGGACGATTTGGAGTGAACAAACTGTTTGCTGTATGGTGTGTTGAGTTCTCCAGTGAATGTGCTCTGGTAGGCTTTAGAAACACTGGTGCTGTTGAGGGTGTGAGGCCTTCAGAGAAGAGAGGGATTTTACATCATTTTAGTCAAATAAAAGTATATCATTAAAAATATAAAGACTTATTTTGTACCTTTTGCACTGAGTAGAGACCTTGGGCTCAGAGCGAGCAGAGCCGCTGGGGTTGATCATGAGGGGAAGCTCCATAAGAGGATGACGTCCATAACGGAACTGGTAATTCTGACAACTCTCCACTCCAGGTAACTGCAAATTAAAGTAATATGAATGAAGATCATTCTTGTAAGATGTATATGAGTAGATGAAATAGAGTGAAGGTTTTGAGTTCTTACAGATTCAGTGATGCGCATGACTGCATTTATGGTGAGGCCGTACATTTCCTCTCCTTTAAGGTGTTCAGTGAACAACTTCAGCATCGAAGACTCCTCTCTCAGTTTGGCCACCCGCTGAACCACTCGTTCCCAGATCCCTGAAATTAGATATTAATAATTAATTAGTTTTTGGTCTGAATATAAGCAAAACATTAAATTTGAGAAGCTTACCCTCTGGAGTGGTATCCCGATAGTGCAAATCCTCCATACCATGCTCTAAAACCCGCACCTCAAACACAGGCTTGTTATTGTCCTCACTGATGCGACAGCGATATCGGCAGCGTTTGTTGGGGACTCGTGTGCTCCAGTAAATGCGTGTAGCCTCATATCCAACGGGGAAGATGGCAGTGGCTGAGTGAAAGTTGGCCATCTGAGAGGGCAGCAGCTGACCAACAGCATGAAAGATGAGACCTCCAACACGGAACAAGTGGATCCGGTCACTTCTCTGTAAGATACTGGCGATCTGCTTCACTTCATCGCGCTCGATGTAGACCCGCCGTAAAACTGCAAATGAGCTCAGTTCATCTTCACTGGGGCCTTTTAGTTTATGCTGAGTGCACAACATGGTCTTGTCTTTGAAGAACATGCAGCGAGCTCGAATAGCACAGGCAAAGTGATAGACATTGGGGCAGCGCAGCCTGTTGCAGCTGTTAGTCGCACCTGTTTTCTGACAGTATGCACACAGAGTCCTCAGCCCACGCCGGAGAGCCACCTCTACATTGATCAGAGCACCACCTTGTGTCTCATAGACCTCAGTGGACCACAGAGCACAGTTCAGATGTACCCACAAATCCACATCAATGTTCAGCAAGCGCCCTGACCCATCAGTGGGCCCGTCTCCCTCGTCGTGACAGAAGCAGCACTTACGTTTATCTCGGGGCAGTTTTTCGGGTCGTAAAGTGATACGCAGTCGCTCCATGAGCTCAGACACCTCCCGGCTGCTCTCCTTCTTAGACCCACCCTTACGTATTGTGATGACAAACTGAAGACGCTTCCATCGAATCCCTTTCCATCTTTTAACTTTAGGTTGGATGACTTCTGCTTCTGGTGAGAGGGGTCTGCTCCGTAGTTTGATGGTCTTGGTGGAAGTCTCTGTGAAACTGGGAGAGTCTTTAGGAGGCTCCGCCGCATCATCAGTCGTATCCTCCTCCTTTGTTTTAGTCTTTAGTGACTCTTCAGCTGGAGCAGATGAATCAGTAACCATTTCTGACTTAGACTCTGGATCCAACACTTCCTTAGACTCAGAGGCAGTGGGGTTTGAAGCATCACCTTCTTGTTGTAGCTCAGTCTTGATCTCAGCAGTGGTTTGAATGGCGGGAGAGTGAGATGGCGAGGGTTTAGAGGCCTCGAGCTCCGTGGCTGGTTCTTGAGTGGATGAAGAAGGCTCTGGAGGAGGCGGTGAACAAGGTGGAGACTCCTCGATGGGTATCTCAGGAAGGTGGCGTACATCTAAGTCATTTACCTTAGTTGTGTAACAGTGCAGTGCTGGCTTCTCTTCATTTTCTGAGAATTCCTGAGAAACACATAACAGGAAAAGCAGATAAAAGAATCTGTTAGCAAGCAAACAAACAAGACAAAACATGAAAATAACTATAAAACATTAGATTGGCTGACATTTGCATATTCTGTGAATTGTATTCTTGAGAATGACCTGCTGTCATAAATTTTACTGTTTTTTTCCCCCAGTTTAGAAGCAACAATGTGACTGACGGAATAGAAGAGCTGTGTATTTCTATGTAGCAGGAGTTAACAAACCTGTTTGATTAATGACAGTATATCAACATGCTTTTTCAGCGTACAGCCGGGGAGTGACACATCAAACTGTCTCAGCCATTCATCTGAACTGGGAGCAGGAGTGTTCTTTACACAAAGAGGACCTATTGACAAATAGTGAGTTATTCAATCTGTGAAATCAATTATAAACAGAACAAAAACTTTATAAAACATACTGCCTCTACACACCTGACAGACCTTTACCAGACCCATCAAAGTCTGGGTGTTGAGGTGGAAAGGTGACCTCATAAGAACCTGGCATCCGAATGTTTAGGAGCTGAGCCATGGCCATCATTACATGGTTGAGTTTCTGAGGGTAAATGTCTCAATGTTAAAAGAATGTATTTAATTTAGACAAGCATTTCTCTCCATAAAATATATTTATTACCTTTGCTGCAGCAGATGATAATGTGAAGGTAACAGACACTTCATTACTTTTAGCCCTGTTAAGATGGTTGGATGTTGAAAGCACTTTGTCTCCAGCACCATCAAGTGCTTTGTTTTCTTGGAATTCTGAAAGAGGTAAATGATTATATTTTTGTTGTTAATGTTTTAGCTATTCTGCATGAAGTTTCTTTGAAAATATTAAACAAGCCTAACGTATATAAAATTCATATCTGTACATTACTGATCTATACCTGGGATGGCTGTGCGCGGAATCAGAGGAATAATAGGAGATATAGCCCTTTCTGTTTCCTCCTCTTTGGGCTCCTTTAAATGAGGAAATCGTGGGTTTGCCTCCACCACTCCGCTCTCAGGGGATGATGCTGGAATAATGCTTTCAGGTGCATCTTCGTCATCACTCTCCATTCTGTTGAAAATAAGACTACTCAATGAGCACAATGTCAGAGGAACTTTATTATTCTGAATGTAGTTGTCTTACCGGATATCTTCATTCTGATTGTGCGGTGGAGTGGGCAGAGCTGCCAGAATGTCAACACTCTTTACCTCTTCAGATGTGGTATCTACGTAAAAAACTTTAATAAAACCTAACTACATTTGCACATGTGTATTTTTTTGCAACTAAGGATTTACCCATAGGTTCTCCTCTGGCCTCAGTGTCTTTCTGACTCTTTGATAGCTCCTCCCCGGTTGTCATCCCGTTTGGCAGCTTGTGTTGTACTGACGGTGGTGGTGTAGGAGGCAAAGATGATGGAGGTGTAGGTGGGTTGCTAAGGTTACTCTGAAAATACAACATTATTTAAATATATGCCACAAATAAAACCCATGTGAATTTGTAGTGATAAAGTCTAAATACTGACACAAATTCCTTTTAATACCTTTGTAAGCAGCTGAGAATAGTAGTCTGGGATGTTGTCCAGCACCGCATTTCCAAATGATCCTTTCAGCTGAGCTTTTCCATTGGACAAATTGCTTCCAAAAGGAGCAAACAAATCTAGACTCGCAGTGATTGATGGTTCCATCAGAGGCAGCAGTGAAAGACCCTGTAATGTAAAAAGTGCAAACAGCAAAATTATACATACACAAATTCTATGTTGACTGAAGATACTGTATATAACTTAAATAATCAAACTGTACAATAAATATATATACATTAATGTATACTGAATATACCTGTTTAATTTGTTTTATTAGAGCTTCTGCACTTTTTCCAACTTCCTCCTTCTTATTCTTTTTTCTTGCATTAGGTCCTGCAGGTACTTTATTTGGACGCTTTGGTTTAGGCATAGGTGGCCTTTTTGTTAAAGATTGTAAATCCTAAAACAATAAAAAAAAAAATGAAGAACAAGAACATGTCAAATGGCTTCTATGTTGATAAAATTGTAACACAGACAAAAAAAACATACCTCCATATTTTGTGGTGTCCCTTGAAGTTTTTGTTCCAGCATGGCCAACTTGCTGTTTATGTGACCATTAATTTCATTGTGGATGCCTTCAGATGGCCTCTGAGCTCCAAGCTGAAGGTTTTTAGTACGAAGCAATTTTTGAAGTAGTTGTTGTCCACTTTCAGGTCTATTGCCCTGAAGCCCTGGGTCCATAGCCATGTTTTCAGAGTTAGAAAAGCTGTCTCCTACTGCCTCCTGTTTCATGTGATGACCCTCTCCTTCAGAATTGCACTGGATTTCCCTGGGTTCTTGCTTGATGTTTTGTAGCATCTTCTGACATAGATCTCCTTGTCCAGAAGCTTGCTGTAAATGAGCTGCTGGGCTGTCCCGTACAGGATGACCTTGTTGCTGGATATGAAGATGTTTCTGAGGTCCATTGAGGATACAAGAAGCATTTTGAGAGCCTTCAATACCGGACATCTGCGTTTCAATTTTAAGTCCGGGACAGTCTAGAGGACTCTTGGCACCGGGGGATCTGAGTGGAGAGGCTTTAACATGATATGGACTACCCATCCCAGCTCGACTGTCAGCCCTTGGTGAAGAAACATTTGATGCGTGAGGTGATGCTGAATGTGCTGGGCTCATACCAAAGGGAGTTCTGGGAGAATATGCATGAGATGGGGATCCCTGTAGACGCCCCGCTGCGGTGGCCATCAGTGCCTGTTGTTGGTTTGGAGTTGGGGGACGCATTCCCATGAGGAGATGTCGTTGTGGATCCCCAGTAGAGTTGGCCAATGGCTGGTGTGGAGATGTTGGACTTAACATGCGGGTCTGGTCCATAGAGGAACAAGGCATTGGCACCTGCCCTCTCATCATCTGCTGTTGTTGCATTATCTCTCCCATTTGTTGAGGCTGTTGTCCATGTGGCATCATTCCTTGCTGCATCTGTGTCTGTTGCCCAAGCATTCGTCCTGGGTGTTGAGCACCTACTGCCCCCATTGGCCCAAAATGCATTCGCTGACCCTCCATCATTGGCATTTGTTGTCCCATCTGTGGAACTTGCCCTGGAGGCATGTGGGGTCTCAACTGGCCCTGTTGGCCTGGATTCATCACCATTCTCATCATTTGCCCCTGCTGCATGTGCCTATGAGCAATCATGGCCTGTATGTGTTGTATTTGCTGATTAGGAGGAAGGTTGCGCAGCTGTGGATTCTGGGCAATAATAGCCTGGATGTTTATTGGAGCCCGGGTCTGTCCAGGATGAAGTCCGGGCCTGGGAGGCATCATACCTGGTTGTGGGCCCCTCATCATTCCCATCATGGCTTGTTGTTTTTGTTGCTGAGCTAACATGGCCTGCTGTTGTGGATTTGGGACCAATGCAGCCTGCTGAAGAAATGTATTCTGACTTAAGCTTTGCTGCTGGACATTATTTTCTTGGGTTTGCTGTGTGACATTTTGCTGTGGTTGTTGAGCTAACGGATGAGACACACCCTCTTCTTTCACTGCAACAACGTCTGGTTTATCAGCAGTCACTGACACTTGTCTCTGGAGAGTTGGCTGTTGTTGTTGTTGCAGCTGACTCATTGTTTGTTGATTTTTGCTTGAAGGTGTTTGAGGTTCAGATTGTGGGTTTAGTTGTGAAGCTGGATTAATTTGGTTTTGATGCTGTTGCATATTCTCATCAGTTGTTTGATTATCAACAGAAACACTTGTATGTGACTGATTTGGAGTGGATGTCCCACTCTGCTGTGGTGGTGTTCTTGAGTCAGGGCTCTCTTTTAGGCCTGGTTTTGGGTTTTCTAAACTGGACTGTGATTGAGGCGTGACACTTCCTGTTGAAGGTGATGATCCAGTCTGTGGAGTGGAGGGCTGAGAGACTGCTCCCTGGTCTTGGCTTGAATGAACAGAGAGTTGGGTTGGTTTTTGTGGAGCTATTGGCTGCTGCTGAGAGGCCTGCATACGCTGAGACAGAATGTTTTGTTGTTGAGGAGTAAAGGGTTGAGGACCTCTGAAGCTGACATCACCGGGTGAGACACCCACTCCTTGTTGTCCCATCATTATCTGTGGTCTCTGTTGCTGTGCACCTGGCTGGTTCCCTATCATTGCTGGTTGACCTTGCCCTAGAGAGGTTTGTGGGTTTTGGAGCCCAGTTTGGCCTCCACCCATCCCTGACTGAAGTTGGACCATGCTTTGATGATTGGCCTGATTAACCAGAACTTGTTGTGGATTTGCCTGTTGCTGCACCATGTGTGTGTTTGCCAACATGCCTTGTTGTGCCTGAGCCAACATGCCTGACTGTTGTTGAGTTGAGTGTGCCATTGGCTGCTGGCTCATCATCATCTGCTGTTGCTGCTGCTGAAGCTTTATCATTTGCATTCTTTGAAGTTGTCTTTCTTGCATTACCCTTGGGTCTGCCCCTTGTATTCCAGATCCCATAGGAAAAAATCCAGCAGTGGGACCAGGTGGTCCAGGAGGCCTTGGGCTTCCAGGATGCTGGGGTTGTGGTGCTCCCATGAATGGCTGCCCCTGTGGCATTCTTACTCCTGTTTGAGGTACCATGCCGCCATGTTGCCCCATCATAGGTGCTCCTTGTTGCCCCATCATCATCTGACCAGGCATTGTAGGAAACATGTGTGGTGGAGCACCCTGTGGAGGATGTCCTGGTGGAAGTAAACCTGAGCCTTGTTGGTGCTGCTGCTGTTTGCTTCTGTATTCTGCAATGAGATTAGTGTGTTCCTTCTGCTGTTTCCGTACCTGTAGCCAAAAAATTAAAAAAGAGAATAAGATATTAATAGATACTAACAGTGATGCAGAGACAAACAGTAAAACAACAGAAACAATGCAGTGTAGAAATTAGTAGTAGTAGTATTAAACAGGAATACAATTAAATTATCGACAGAATTACTTTACTGACCTGGTCAAGCTGTTTCTGAATTTTGCTTTGTTCTTCAGTGACCATCTTTAACTTCTCAGCATCGGCTTCAGCAAACTCTCTGCCAGCTTTCTTTGCTGTGCGTTGTTTAGCACAAAGTGCTTTTCGTGATTTGCGCTGAACTCCGATTTGTTCCTCCAAAAATTTTAACTGCATTTGCAACAGCTGCTGGGTGTGTAGTAGCCATTCCTCGTATTGGTGTTGTTCTGCATCATCTAGATTAAACAGTTGACAAGTTACATTTACAAGTTCATACACATGACATGAGTCATGTTCATTTATCAAGATACGTACTAATGATTCCTTGTACAAACTGAGGGGGGTTAGGCCTTGACTGTGTTGATTCACTTGATTCTCCCTCCTAAATTTAAAATGGTTTTATATGGTTAAACAAAAAATATAGTATGAGTAAATTAATGAAAAGTGTTATAAAAACATACTTTTTGTGGTCCAGATGTAATGTGGCCTTGATCTGTGCCAGGGGCAGATGCCAGTCTCTGAGCAAGCAAAGAAACCTGTTGCCTAAAATGAAAAGTCTTTCTTAATACCCCTTTTATTTCACTCTTATAAATATATAAGATCAAAACACCTACCTGTTGATACCAGGAGGGACCACCATGGGCTCTGTCAGAACTCTTTTGATACCTTGGAGAGCCACCATCTTTGCCTTAGCAATAGGATCCATAATGTCATCTGTAACGATTTTGTCTAAATCTGTAGAATAGAAGAGAGTTTGGCATTCAATGCAACCAACATCATTGTGAGGTAAAAAACAAACCCTATTTCTTACCTTTATCAGGAAACAGGTTGTTGGTTAGAGGTGACTGTTTTACCACTGACTGCTGAGGCACTGCCCCAGGCTGGCCCATCCTAATCATAGCCTGTTGTTGGGGCACATTCATATGAGCCATTCCAGGTCCCATGAGTCTTTGCTGCTGCATAATATTTGGTGGTCGAGGCACCATTCCTGTAGGAGTCATCATTCCCTGAGCAGGTGGGCGGTGATGTGGCGACATCATCTGACCAGACATCTGTGGGTTTGGCTGACCTGGTAAGCCTGTAAATGGAGGTGCAAGTCCACCAGGATGGAGGCCACTTAGCTGTTGTTGCTGCTGCTGTTGTTTCTGTTGTTCTTTTTTCTCATGCTCGAGAAGGTCTTGTATTAACAGTGGCAGCTCACCCTCTAAAGAGCTCTCTTCTTTTGCCAAATCCACGGCTGGAGACTGTCCTCCTATATCAGGTAGGCCTATCGGGTCATCAGTGATATCTGAATGTGGCAAAGGGTATGGAAGTCCACCTAACCGAATAGAACTCAGAGAAGCTGTTTGGTTTTCTTCAACTTTAACAATAGTCTGACCTGAATGTTGATCTCTGTCTTCTACTTTTACTTCAGTGGAGCCAGTATTTTTGGTAGATGATGATGACTGGCTTGTGCATCCCTCGGTCTTTAGAGTGGGTTTCTGGCACTTTGTTCTGTCCTCAGTCTTCACACGTACAGATCCAGAAGGTGTTTCACTTTCAGCTTCCACCAGCCGCAGCTGGTCTGAGAAGACATCTTTAGGGTCCCCTTGGTCTAACTCAGGATCTGTGTAAGCCAGCAGGTCAAATTCATCACTGTTTAGCAGGTCATCTAGATGTGGATCATTGGCCTCAAGGTTATCCAGATTGCCCAGAGCATCATCCCCTTTGTCAGGATCCAAGTCCAGAGCGAGATCATCCTCATCCTCCACACCAGCGTCACCTCCAGCATCCCCCAGCCCCTCGAGGTCAGGCTCTGGTAGATCACTGTGGTCTGTAGTGGACGGGAGGGAATGTGGGACTAAATGTGACTGAGGAGTGTTTGGAATAGAAGAAGCAGCCTGGGGTTGTTGTACGACTGGCCCGGCCATATGATGAGGCATTAAAACTGACAGACCTCCTGGCTGTAACCCCATCTGTGCTTTATCTGCTTGACCAACACTACTTTGAGCAATGGGATGCTGATGAACATATGGTCTCATCATCTCTTGATGGGGAACAAAATGTTGCTGCCGAGGTTGAGGTCCACGTGGCATGAAATGGGGTCGCATTGGCAGCCTTTGGGAATTGTGTCTCAGTTCAATAAACTGTGGGGGCATGGTTTCTCCTTGTAATGTGCCGTGAAGATTGCTCATGTCCTGTGTTACTGCAGGGTTGAGATTTTGTCTAATGCTGACATTTTCCATGCCAGGTTGTAAAAACCTCTGTGGATTGGGACCCTGGCCCTGCCACTGAGGAGGAATGGGTGGACGGGCAAACATGCTTGGAGGTTTGGATGCACCCGGTAGCCTACAATAAAAGTTACATATTTTCAACTTATATATAGCTTATAGGACAAAGTATATATTATATTTTATTTTTGGCACCAACCGTGTAGCACTAGGATCCATGATCGGGGGGTTTCCAGTAGGTTGTGGAGCAGGTATTTTTGACACTGGAGGTCCAGCAGCAGTAGTTCCAGCAGTGACACGGTCCTAACAAAAACAACCAAATTAAACAAAAATTATAGATTGAGTTAGATGTATATTATTTTAAGATCATTTATGACAAAATACCTGTGGATATGGTGGTGGTGCTCTGTTGGCCTTCTCTTGCTGAAAAGGCATCGTCTCAGCTCCAGACCAACCAGGCGATGCATTTCCAGAAGCAGCAGCAGCTGCCTCCTTTTTCTGCATCTGTTGTCTGAGGAACTCCCTCAGTTTCTGGCGCTAAATAATAAAATTATGTTAGTGAAATACGTTTTGAACCTATAAAAACTTGTTTAATCATACCTGTCTATGTTTTTCCACTTCAGATGGGCTTAGGCCAATCAATGCGGGGTCCTGCACAGCTGAAATATCAGGCATATCTTGGGAGTTTGGCTGAGAAGAAGCATCGGTAGGTCGAACAGCTTGATTTTCTTGAGGTCCAGAGGTAGGAGGTGGCTGGGATTGTTGAAGCTGTCCCTGCAGTATTTGAGTGTGCTGTTGTGGTAATGGATGGCCTGAATTGCTTGGACTACCACTGAATGGAGCCACTGATGGTTTACCGGAAAGAGGGTCAGCTAAAGAATTGTTGGTTGAATGTGGCGAGGGTTGATTAGGATGAGGTGAACCTTTGTAACCCACGGTTCCCTCAGACGAACGAGGTGGTTTGTGAATATTAGAAAAGGGATCTCTGGATTGTGGCCTGGATGGAGGCCGAGAGCCCAGGTCTGGAGACTGAAACCGAGGAGTTGCTGGAGACTGAACGGTGTCATTTAAAAGTGCACCAGGAGTGTGAGGAGACTGAGAACTGCCCTGGGACTGTGGGCTGGAGGGGACTCTGGAGCAGGGGTCTTGTTGAACAGTATTTCTCTGGTTTAATATAGAACTGTCTGCAGACAGTGGTCTGGGAGTGAGAGGGGACTGACTGGAGGCTTCAGGAAAAGGATGAGAGGGAGACTGTCTGTAGGCCTCTGCTGGATGGTTTGGAGAAGCTCCAGGCTGAAGGGAACCACCCTCTCCTTGGTGTATTCGAGGAGTCATCGGGGCCTTAAATAAACCATTCCCAGAGTCAAGCATACCAGCAGGAGAGCTAGCAGTCAGGTCAGTTCTTACAGCAGAGGAACGTGGAGAAGGTGCACTCATGTCAGCCCTGTACTGTCCTATGCTTGCAGGGGAAGAAGCTGTTGCAGACGGTGATGGAGAAGAACCAAACTCAGGTCGCCCCATCCCTTGCTGAATTCGGAAAGGATCTCCATAATGGGCATTGTGAGATGGAGAGAAGACAGGGGACTCTCCAATCCCCATACCTCGTGAATGAGGACTTTCTGGAGGTCCTAGTGACTCCAGAGAACCTTGCTGAGATAGTGGTAGATGACCCTGTTGCTGCTGCAATTGTGATCTGAAATAGGGGTCAACCAGCTGCGCCCGTCTTGGTGGTCCAGGTTTTCCTGGTTGCATGTCGAAGGGGCCAAGACTGGCTGGCCGTCCCTGAGGAGGACCCAGTGGGCCGGAAGAGGAAAAACCTGAGGAAGGGGCATGTAGTGGACTGGCCCCTGAATGTGAAAAGGGTGTAGATGTGTGAGAGTGAGGATGGGATGACTGAGAATGAAGCCTGGCTAAAGGATCTGTCCGGATTTCAGCTGAGCCTGGGGTTTTGACAGGTCCATCAGAGAAAAACACAGAGGATGATCCTGAATCTGGAGGAAAAGTAAATGGACTTTCTGCTGAGCTGGGCTGAGAGGACACAGATGAGCCGCATGGTGGTGGGATATGGAGGTGTAAACTCGGCCGCTCGGTCTTCACCTGTACTGCCTCTGACGTAACAGGTCTGCACACCTGAATCTCTGCCTGCTGTGTGAAAAAAGAAAAATATTTAAAAGAAAAATGATTGTAATGTTACAAAACATTTCTACAGAAGTGACCTGTAGTGAGCTATAGACCATAAAGATCATTCATAGTACCTTCTGTGCCTTGTTGATCCTCTGAGCTGCTCTGTTATCTTTGGCCTTTTGCTAGGAAATAAAAAAGGGGATAATCAAGCAAAAATGCAAGTAAATAATATATATATATATAATAAATATAAATAAAATAATTATGTACCAAATAAGGAACTTTGTCAGCAGCAGACACCTTCCTCCAGATCTTCATTATCTGCTTACAGCGACTTGCCCAGTCTGTAAAAACAGGCACACCATTTATAGTAATATTGTTTTACCTTATATTGTAAGTCTGTTTAATCTTTACACTGACCTGGGTAGTCCTGTTTCAGAGAGGGAAAGTTTGTGTTGGCATAAAGCACAGGGGAGATGGTGGAGAGCTCCCCCAGTTCCTCGTCTTTCTCCCACCGCTGCAGACTGCGTTGGTTGTAGGACAGCCCGTCACCCTCTGCTTCAGTGGGAGTGGGTGGAGAGGAGGGTGTCGCTGGAGTAGAAGGAGTGGCCCAGGGACTCTCATCTCCACCATCTGGACTAAACACTCCTGCACGATCGCTGTACAATGTCAAACAGTAAAAATATTAAATACTGCATATTTTGATATTGTTGCAACTGCTTTTCAGTGGTGTATAATTTTTTTCATCATTTCATTCAAGCATTGAACTATGTAATACTTATACTTAAGTATCCTTTGGACCATCCAACTGAGTACAATATAGCATAATAATAATAATGCATCAATTTTATAAAGCGCTTTTCACAACTACTCAACGACGCTTTACATTTTTGCATTATTCATTCACTCCACAGACACACTCGGTGGTGGTAAGCTACTTGTGTAGCCACAGCTGCCCTGGGGCACACTGACAGAATTGCGATTTCAATTTCAATTAAGGCTACACTACCTGATTTTGTTACTTTAAAAAGTGATTCGGTTTGAATGATAGACTCCCCTTTCCTAAGTCCTATTCTTCGCGAACCTCTATCACAGTCTCACACAAACAGGAAGTATGTACACAAACCAGGAGGTATGAGAATAACAGCAGAGATCAGGAGTTGGCTTTTAATTCTTTAAAATAAAATAAAAATAAATAAATTAATTAAACTTTGCCAAAGTACAAGAAGAAAAAAAAAACAGGTAGTGCAGCTTTAAACCATCAAGACAAGCATACATTTTGTTTTGTGCAAAATAATTATATTACCTAAAAAAATCACAGGCTTTCCGATTTGCTAACCATAAAAAATTGATTTGATTGCTATTAACTGTGTAGATGTAAGTACAAGTAATTGTCTAAAAACAGTAGTCACACTATAAATTAAAACAACAAGCTATTATTAAACCTTTTTCTATCCCATA
>JAVQJW010005463.1:0-10047 GCA_036025195.1 Hypseleotris klunzingeri
GAAATTAAATACTAGAAACATAACTGTCTGTAGTTGCATCTGCAGTTAATACCTGCCTTTGAGTTTAAGCATGTTTAAATAATCTCAGGATCTGTAAACTGTGTTATGTACCCTGTTAAATGTCTCAACATCAAGCGCAACTTGTGTCAGTTCTGGAAGAAATAGATGACAGTGATTCTGACTGATGGGAAATTTTGGCATGTGTTTTCATGTCATGTGTCAAGAATGAAAATGAGAACTCACACACATTGAAAGACCCATATTATGCCTTTATCAAGCATTTTGAAATTATTGTGATTACATCTGATTTACTATCTCATTTCTTTCTGCTGAATAAGCTCATGTTAGGTGCATGCCAATTTAAAGCCCTCTCTCCACCTGCTGGCCAGAGGATGCAAAATAAATTAGTAAAAAGGTGAGGTAAAGGTGAGTCTTTACCTATATATGAGCAGTATTTATAGCTGCTGAGAAGATGAGGGCCTCAGCATACTCAAACATGTTTCAGTGAAACAACTCCAGGTATGTTTTTAACAGGAAAAACAATAGTGTAATGTATAAAGCTCTGAAAAGTTGAGGTAGCATAATAGGGACCATTTGAAGAGATAGCCTGCACTGACCCTAGCCATACCGTCCTATCTTATCGGTGGCTTGTCTTCTCTAGGCTTCCAAGGGAAACCATAACATGAGACGAAGATTTCACCTTCCTCTCTCTTTTTTTTTCAAACACCCCCATCCAGTGTCTTTCCACCGTTTTTTCCCACTCCTCAGCAGCCCCTCCGCCCCCGCCCACCCCCCATGCCCCAAACATTTTTAATTATATCTTCTCCCAAGTAGTGCGGCTCAGTAACCAAGGAGCTGACATTGATGCATGTGCTGATAAATCTGCAAACACTGGAAACAAGATTAACAAAGATTTTGAGAAAAGGGTGACAGCTAATTTTGCGCAATGGTCGGCGCCTCATTCAAGAGTGATGTTTTTGATAGAGCGAGCCACGCCTGAGAATTCGCACTTGGGCAGAGGCGGCGGCAGCGATGGTGGGGGGAAGAAAACGTGGGACGAGTTTCGCGGCATTTGCACTTTTTAAATTGTTCTTTTTTTCTGATCGGTAATCTTTCCCAGCCTATTATGCTTAATTTTGAACATGGGGTGAGGGAGGGGTGGCTTTGGGGGGTGATGATGTACATAACTTTACATACCAAATATACAGGACTAATACAAGATATATCCACTTGACTTACTATAGCTGTACACTGTATATAAAGAATTATTTTGTGCACAGTCAAATTTTAACCAGCTTAACATTTTAAAAAAAGTACTACATGAAAAACTAAATCAAAAAGTCTAATAATTTAATTATTGTTTTTCTAAAGATTTTTTGCCTTTTATGCCTTAATTGATAGGACAGTATAGTTACAGGAAACAAGGAAGAAGAGTGGGGAGTGACATTCGGCAAACTTGTGAGCCAGATTCAACCTCTCAACATCAGGCAAGCATTGTAATCTGAATAGGCCGTACACTCTACCAACTGAACTAAACCGCGTCCCCTAATAATTAGTTTTCATATATATATTTTAATTAGCATATGTAGCTGATTTATTCGTAGTATTGAGGGATGCACATAACTTTACATTACAAACACACAAATCTAATTCCCATTCACGTCTTTGTTCTTGATTGTCAACACAATAACTTTTACATATTAAAATTCATAGCCAACACCATGACAATAGTAACAGCAATATTGAATTCATTACATTACGAGTCTAGAAAAAACAGACGATTTTTATTTCCCCCCGATGTTGTGTGTGTATCTTGTGGTGCCAGTTTAATCAGCTTGATCTAATCAGTGCTGTGTATTGTTGAAAAGGAAACATGCCACTCCAGGACCGTGGCCTTGTGGTGTGTGTGTCACTGAACTGGCTCTCAACTCAAAGAGACACTGATACACTCTCCTCTTAGACAGATATCAGTGGGTCTCATCACTCACCCCAACACACACACTCTCGCACAAGACTCCCAGAACTAGATAACAATCATACTTCCACAGCTGATTCCCTATTTTCCCATTGAATAAGCCACGCCATCTTCCTTTCTTTCTTCTCCCCGTAGCCAATTTTAGCCCCTTTACAGTAGAAACATCTCGTAGAATTTCTTTTGTTCTTTTCGCAGTATCTTTTTATTATTATCTGATGCCTTCATTATTAAGAGTCACCATCCCAAAATCTTTAGGAATGTGACAGCTTTCTTTGCTTGTCAATAGGTCAAAACTTCAAAAGACCTTTAGTTTTTAATAGAGCTGGAGGACGGGCACAAAATTTAGCCTGCTACTAAATTTCAGATATATTGGTTTGTTTTATATTGTGAATACTTCGCCTATCAAAATAAAACAAAATTCATTAACGTTAGAAGTCTGTTTCAATTAGAATTAAGGACATGTCCCTGAGGGGAGGGGACAGATGATTTCACTATTTAGTCATGATATTGTTTATTCACACCTGGGCCAGTTAAAATAGTGCACTAAGTGTGGCAGGTTTGATTTATACACAGTGAGATCATTAAAAAAATACTGTCCAACCTATTAGCCTATGCTTCCATCTAAATTTCTTCAAATACTGCCTACATTATAGACCACAACTTTTTCGGCTATGTTCTCTGTATATTTCTATTATTTGATGCTTTCCTTTGCAGAGTCGCCACCCAGAATCCCCGTCTTGACGCATGTGACAGCTTCTTTTGCTTTTTGTTTGTCCGATTACTCCACTCCGTCTTATTTGGTCTCAGTGTGCATCGCCATACCTTCCTTTTCTCATTTGGTCCCCTCCCTCCATCTGCTTTCGCTTTTGTTTGCCTGTTCTCTCTCCCATCCCAACCTGATAATGAGGAATGCGGTGTGACCCTGACCTCCACCGGTCCCGCGACCACCTCTGACCCCTCCAGGTGACCCCCAGTCCCCGTTTTGACAGCTTGATTAATTACCCAGTGTTATGATTTATGGGAAAAGCAGTATGTAAAAATAATAGACAACAGGTGGTCTTTTAAAAAAGTGGTACATTTGAAAAGGGGCCGTAGTAAAAGAGATTGCAGTAATGGCCGGGTTGAGGGGTTTAGTTTTTTTTTTTGTTTTTTTTAGTGTGTGAGAGAGAGATCAAGAGAGGAGATGTGTTTTACAGCCGCTTTCCTTGGTTAATTGCTTTCAACCATTTTTGAAGGCTACACCGGGTTAATAGGAAAATGTCCATTGCTCCATGCATGGTTTCCTAGTTACCATAGCATGAACTGCAGCACATGTATCGGGGCTGTATGGTGAGAGGATGAAGGGGATTCCAACATACATGCGTAGCCCCATGTGTGCGCTCTGAAGCATAACCCCCAACCATGTGGTAATGACACTATGGAAAATGTACTCTAATGCACCAAGATGCATGCATACACACATACACAGATGCATCTCTTCTCTAGGTTACATCCTGTGAAAATAAGCAGAGTAAATGGCAGGGCAGAGCAGTCACTGTGTTTACCCTTCACACTTCAAACACAGCCCGTGATTGGCTGTGGCGACCTCCCCTGACTTGCGAACCTACGGAGCAGCTCCATTTAGAGAGAGGTCAATAACAGACTGTGTGCCTATTGTAAACGTGTATAGTTGCCTTGCGTTCTTTTGCCTCATTACAGGTTATACTATTACGGTGGTACATACACAAAAGCATACCTCCCGTTGAAAAAATCTAAGTCACAATTAAAGGTTGTAATTTGTTCTACTCATAAACATTTATATCGCTCCGTACTGTGCGGCCCAGGTCACAATAACAGGGCAGAGGTGAGGGGATCTTACTCTGACCTTTGGCCTGAGAAGGTCAGAGTGTTCCTGTGATGTTCAGTAAGATTAATAACGTGGGCACTTCCACATTCTTGTTATTTATACTATCAACATTGTACATATAGACACAACTGAGGAGAATTCAGTGGTTGGTGTTGGCATCTTCAAGCATAGCACTTGCAATCTGTGCAGAATGACGACAATGTTTTTGATCATTAAACCATTTCCTTGGCTAGTCAGTCTTTAAATATTTGAGTAGATATACCTATTCAATAATCTTTACCGACGTCAGGAGGTTATATGATCGCCTCTGTTGGCGTGTGTGCGTGCGTGCGTGCGTGCGCAGATCTACTTCTAACTTTCTGGGCAGTTACATACATATGAAGACTTTGGTGCCTCTATGATAAATAATAATTGATTCATTAATTAATAATTACTTGGAGATTTTTAATTAAGCCATTAATCTTAGTAAACATGAAGCAAATCTCATAGCCTCTAACTTGCACATACTTTGCCCTATTTGAATCAAGCTTGAAACATCACACTAGCCAATGCCTCTGGACGCAAGTGACCAATAACATGGCAGTTACCTCAATAGCGCCACCTATGGACTGAATGAAGAATGTCATTTTAGAGAAATTTACAAAACTTGTATTTATAAAAACCCTTAGACAGATTAAAGTAGCTGTTAGTGCCAAAACATTGCATAGGGGAAATTAGCTGCCCTGGCGTCGGTATGCACTCCCCGGGTGCTTTCTAATTTAGTCTTGGAACTGGCATAATGAGTCCACTGGCTTGACACCCTGTTGCTGTATCTTTTTTTTTATTATTTATTATTATTAAAATTAAATAAACTACCTATATTCTCATTTAATCCAAATTTAGCTCGGTGAGGTATGTGATTTCTATAAACATATTTTAGACTTTTCTTTAAGTAAGTAGTATGTGTAACTTAGTTTTAAATATTTTTCATATTCATATTTTGTAATCCTCTTTGTTGCCTTCTTTTTGATTTCATTTTTTTCCCATTTTAGTTCAGACTAAAACGTAGATTAAACTTTTTTCAGTAGGAGTATCCCGCCTCTGTAGTGCCTGAGAATATATGTGTAATATATATTTCTCCCTCCTCCTTCTCGGCTGTCCCGCTCGTTCTCGCCGGTGATAAATCCATTGCTATCTATGACAGCTTTGTTGCTGCGCCGAGGCCCCTCCTGCCTTGTTTGGCCGTGATTCGGGACGACAGCTTTATAGGAGCGTGTCTTTATTTAAGGGCTGCTGTAATTACACAGGCTTTAGCATATGTAGACGGCCAGATATGATTCAAACCTCCATGACAGGGGATAGAGGAGAGGAAAGAGAGCTCAACGGGTGAATGAGAAGGGAGATAAAACACAATTGCGAGGCGACAAGGGAAGGAGGCAGGGAAGGAGGCAGACTGATAGAGCAATTGAGAGGAGAGGGCAGGCGGGAGGGGGTAGAGGAAGAGATATGGTTTGGCAAATAAAAGAGGAGCGTGGCGCTGCTGCAAACTGTTCGCCTTATGATGCCTCATTAGGGCTTAGGGCTGAAGATAGTGCCTGTTACGGAGATCTATGGCCTCAGCGCAGGGAGAGACAAACGGGAGAGGGGAGAAGGCAAGGAAACCGGAGCAGGGCAAAAAATACAGTAAAAAAAACTAAGAAAACAAAGAGAACTCAATTAAAAACTAATTCCAAAAGTTGGAAAATAGACAAAGTTATTATTGTCGCTACTCATTATCAACTTTTATTAGGTAGAACTATGTACGTACCTGCTTTTGAGCTCAAATAGCTAATTGGCCTGTCTCATTAAGCCAATAAATTCAGTCAGAAAACATAACCCAATGAAGTTCAAACCAAGCATCAGAATAAAGAAAAATGTATTTAGGTAACACAATGCAGCAGAAATTTTAAATCTTCTAGGACTTTTACATACAGTCATTTTTAAGGTTTTCATGTGTATGGTTTGAAAAAGATGTGGGCAAATATTGAGCATCTTTCTTTTATGTCATTCATAAGCAAGGCAAGTGAGTGGATGTGTCCTACACCACTTGGCAACAGGTTAGACACAAATCGCTTTAATTGTAGAACAAAAAGAGCAGTGCAGATAAGCAATCAGACAGTGAGCATGCTATACTGGTCAGTGAAAGAAAAGTCTTCCTTTCTTGAGCATGTGTTAGAAAGATAGCAGACTGTATAGCACCAGGCTCCACTAGCACCAATTAGGAGATGGATCTTAACAAGCAGGAAGAGAAAGGGTTGAAGCTGGGCCGTTAATCCAGCGCCCATTGTCAGTGGTTACAGAAGGAATGATGTTGGATGTTTTACCACTGGAGACAGCCGTAAATCTACAATGCAACCTTTACACAACAATACACACAGATGCACAGACAAATGATATGGGCCTGACACAAATGCAGCCACAATTTGACAAATGGATCTGATCAGGCAGCCCACACAAAACAACTGGGTATAAGTCAAACCAGTAAGAGACATTTCGCTGCAGTTAGCCACAAGCATTAAATCACAACCTGTTGTTTTTATCATGAATGGTTGTGGTGCTTATCTGCGAGCTACAGGTGTGTGCTACATGTGTACGTGTTTATGGGCTGATGGCTATCTTTATCTTGTAGCCACAGAGGGGTCCTTTTGTGGCCTGGTCCTGATTAGCTGTCCTTCCACATGCCCGACCGTAAATCTGCCAAAGGGGAATCAATTGTAACAGTAATGGGGCATGCAAACAAGGAAAGGGTGATTGTGAGTTTTCATATTTGTGTGAGCTAATAATCTTGGTGTCTTTTTCTGCTGTTGAATTTATTAGCTTGGGGCCTTGAGGGGCCAGTAGACTGTTGTTACACACAAACCTGCTTGCAAATGTAGGAAATGAACACATGCATTACCACAGCTAGGCCATCACCCCAACTGGGATCTGGCTCATCCTTAACCACACCATACGAACCACAGTGTCTTGGAGGATGGCAAAATCATGCACAAATCTCCCGTTGCCACTCTCCCGGTCTAAATATGCGTGTTCATCTTTCAAAACCCATCATAATTTCCCGAACTGGCTCTTTTGTCACCACAGAGGCTGCTGATCATAGTCATGATGGGCTGTTAAGCATGCAGGAGGCCTGGCAGGTAGCTGTACTCTAAAGGGACAATTGCTGTGACTACTGTTTTCTAGAGATTTTCAAAAAGGAAATGTGACAGGTGTTTTGAGGTCTGTTTGCACTTATAGACATGCTCTGGTGCTTAAATGTCTGCATTTTTTTTGAGAAAAATTAAAGCTGTGGTAAAAAAAAGAAATCAGGTACTTTTACTCCATACAACCAGAAAGACCAATGTTAGCTCATCATAAGTAGTAATTATAACCTCACTCACTCAAAAGCTTTTATTAGGTAATTTAGGTAAAAAGCTACCCATGTAACTACAGTCGCCCCAGGGCAGACTGACAAAGATTTCAAAATCACCTTTTCTGCAAGAAAAGTTGGATGAAATGTCATGCCCATGGACAGAAAGTATGAACCAGGTAAGTATGGAATCGTCCACCCCTGTGATTAGTGGCCAGTTCTACATACTTTCACTGATATTTAGTTCTCATATGGAGATTTGTAGTGCCTCCACCTGTACGTTGTAATGCATTTCAAAGTATGCACTGAATACAATTGCAAATCTGTACTTCAGATGCATAAACATCTCAGGCGTGAGCTCCTACAATGATTGAAAAGTGATTGCCCTGCATCCACTAATCGGGATTTAACTGTGTGTGAAATGCTTGGCCTCTCTCTCTCATTGTTCTTCTAATGGGCCCTATTGACTGCCTGTGCAATCAGAGAGCATCACTGTATACTGTATATATGTACAGTAAATTAGACCCTCAAACACTTCACCCAAACACTCTCTTCAGATCTATTTATCACTTTTGTTTCTTCTACAGTTTGTAATCTGCACTTCAATTGAAAAGATGCTTCCTCTGCGCAACAGCGTTTGGAGAATTACGTGTGTTGACAAAGTGGTTTACAATACATAATGATCACAACAATACAAAGAAATGATTAAGGTATAATGCAATCATTTAAGCAGCCTTTGTTTATCTCGCCAGCTCTCGGTACAACAGCAGGTAAACAGTCATGCGGCTTGTATTGGCGGCATGTGATTCAGTGGCGTCACGCGTTTCCGAAATGGTAATTTGCAGAAATGAAAACTTAATCAAGCATGCTGCAGAAGTGGCGCTGAATAATTTAACAGCAGAGCAGAGGATGAGCGAGTATGGAGGAGAGGAGGCTGTCTGTAGGGAAGATGATCACAGTAAGGGAGGAAGGGAAAAGTAGAAAATGCAAAGAAAAGAGGTTAGAAAAACTAAATCAAAACTAGAAGCAATCTTAGGGTGTAGACCTTCACCAAGGCACTGTCTCTATGGTAAAGATGTATAGTGCCCAGACGATCACTGCTGATCTTCTAGCTGAGGTTAAAAGGAGGTTTAATTGCTAATTGGAAGATTGACAGTTACATTTCTTCTTCAACCAGTGAATGCTTCCATTGTGTCCTTGGGCAAAACACTACTCCCGCCTTCCCCATGTGGCAGTGTGATGAATGTGTTTGGTGGTGGTGAGAGAGGCTATGAGCTTGAGCATATGAGCACATCTTAACTGTAGCTTAAAACCTCTGTAACTAGAGTAACTAAAAATTGACTCAGTTGTGTCTAAACATTTATGACAGAAGTAGAGATAAGTGAAAAGGGCTTGACTTTCTGTGTATTATGCTCTTGTTTCTATAATTTTGCCTCCCACCGTGCCTTACTCACAAATTGCAATCCTTCAAACTACACCTACGTGGTACATCTTGTGTGATGCACTCATCAGGACAGTGTATGAGCGGCAACAAATCTTCATTCAAAAGAGTTTATCTTGTTCAAATGCTTTGTGAGAGCCTATAATAAATGACTTAGCCCGAGTTAACTTTTAATATCTGCCTTCTCCTGGAGCTTTGATTAATTCCTCATCTGTGAGAAGAAAGAGTTTCATTAATGCTAAAGCCATTAGTCTTGGAGCAGGAAGAAAGCCCATATTTGGATGTTACAGATAAATCTTAAACTAACTAAATGATTAGAGAGGTGGAGAATAAACATTTATCTTAGTTCTTACAGTGCTGAAAAATCACACTTGACCCTTCAAAACTCAAATTTGGTTTCTCAATATATGTATTAGAGGCAGGAAAAATGAGCAAGTGCCAGGATTCAGGTTGAATTGTTATGGCTTGAGATCAGGGCATCTCCAAAACAGTTTGTATGGGGTGATCCTCGTTTGCTGTGGCCAATATCTATTGAAGCTGGTCCAAGTAAGAAACATCAATTCAATATAAGATACTGTTGCTCAAACTAAGTTATTGCCATATGATATGAGGCATGTGGTCAAAACACTTGCAGCTTAAAGTAAAAATACCCAAGAAGAACCAAAGTAAATTTGACTTTGGAGTTTCAGAGGGTTGGTTAGAACCCCACTGTGTCTGACCAAAGCCTACTTTAGTCGATTGCAGTGAGAATGAACTAAAGACCCATGCAACAGTTTGTGAAAGCAGCCTTCTCTAATGGAAATGATGTGTGTTTGTGTGTGTGACGTGCCATGCTTTTGTGACAAGGCCTGCCATTTTATTAAGTACCGCTGCGAAAAGAAGGAGGACAAAAAAAGAGGAAAGTCTCACTCACTCTGGGCTTCACACAAACACACACTCAAACACACACACACCAAACCTAGACTCCGAATTTTATTAAGTACCCTTTAGAAAGACTGAAAGTGAAACAAGAGGGGAAAAGTCACAGGCAGAATAGTAATCAGGCCGGGTTAGTCCAGACACCAAGAAGATAGGAGGGGGCTAGGGGAACCTTTTGTTACAGAAGGAGAACAGCCAAAGACAGAGAAATAAAACAACTTTACATAACTTTGAATAAAAGAAAAATACAAATTAGTCAACAGGTGGCACACAACCGAAAGTTCAAAATGTACAGTTTGTGTGTCTGTTTCAAATTGAAGTTAAAGTAGTCAACAAAATCTTAATGTGAAAGTAATACAAAAACAGTGTAATGTTCATTTACTAATGTTATTTAATATTTTGTTACTATTTATTTGACTGCATCTGACAATAGAATTCAGCTAAGAAATTTCTGATCCGCTAGATCAGATTAAATACTTATTTAAGGGATTTAAAAAAAAAAG
>JAVQJW010005583.1:0-10839 GCA_036025195.1 Hypseleotris klunzingeri
TATTACCCACGTCATTTAAATAATCAATTAAAAAAAAAAAAATACTTGTTTATTTCTACATACTGCATAATGTTTATTCATTTGCAGTATTGATTTGAGGTAATATTTACTCATGTAAAGCAGAAACAGTGTATTTGTGTATTCTAGTAGCCTTCTAGTAAAAAACCCAGTCTGTGTCTCCCATTCGGCGTGTATAAATCACAGCTCATCAGCATAGGCGCAGATAAAAGATAAAAGAAACAGGGCAGCGGGGGGAGGTTAGCGGGGTATATACACGGGCAGTTCGCCAGCCTGCCCCCCTTGCCCTCCCCCTCCTCCACTCTACCACCCCCTGCCCCGGTCCCTCTCCCATGGTCGCTTCCCTTCAGGCCCCTCTCGGCCCCGGTTCACCCCCCGGCTCGGCTCTGGCACGGCGAGGGCACAGGCGGCACACAGACGGCCACGCAGATGGGCAACGGGCAACGTGCGGGGCCGCCTCCCCACACCTGCTCCTCGCTGGCACGGCCCGGGACACGTGCACGCGCTCACACACACGGACGGAAAACACAGATGTGAAGGAAGACGGAATTATCTCCCGCAATTTATGGAACTTTCCCATACAGGCTGCGGCACATGCACACAGTCCCACGGATCGTAAAAACAGGCGTCTGACGTGCTTATTAAAATCTAAATTAATTCATTACCGCGGTGAAAATATAACTAAACTGTGCCAATAATCTCGTCTAATGTAATAGATTCCCCTTTTCCTCTTTCAATTCCTGTTAGGTTATTAGCATTCAGAGTACACATGATATTTCCCAATTCTATACAGTCCCGGGACACTTTATTAGGTAAATCTATTCATCTGCTAGTACACAAATAGCTAATAACATAACAGCACATCAGTGGATTTAGTCATGCCAAAATAGTCAAGATAACCCAGCTTAAATTCAAAGCAAGCATGTGGGAAAAAGTTAAGTATTAAACATGATAAAGTGCCAGGCAAACAGCTCAAATGTATGTATATTTCAGAAATTGCTTACCTCTCAGGAGTTCCTTATACAAGAGCTCAAAGAAAAGTGAAAGAAAATGCCAGAGGTCAATAAATCACCTATTACAGACCTTATCTTTGGCTACAGAAGACCTATTTGGCCATAATCCACTGGCATCAACAAGACCTTTTTACCCAAAACTACTGCTAACTGAATTTTTCCTCCATTAAGACCACTCTATAATAGTTGCTTGAAATCACAATCTCTTGGCAGCTTCTTGCTACTCAGATCAGCCACACTCACTTTCTTCTCTGTTCTGATGCAAAATCACAAAATTAAAATATTATCAACATTAGTATTAGCAATGTCTGAAACAATTCATCAGATTAATCGTCATCTAATTTAGTTATCTAATAATTGTTAACTGGAGGATACAGACTCTAAATTTGCGCAGACAAAAATGTTTTACAATCCACAAAGAGCATTTGCATTTAAGATGAAAAACCTTTATCTGTAAATATGTTCTATCCACAGGTCCTTAGGTGGCATCGTCTTAGCTTCACCTGGTTAAAATTGTATAAAAAGTCTCATATTAACACACTTTTAGCTATCCAACGATAAATCGTAGAATTAGTTGACAGATTAATTGGTTAGCAAAATAATCTCAGTCCTAGCATTAGCCCAATTTGTTGCACAGTCTCGATATTAACATGTCTTAATAAAAAAGCGGTCACCTCCTACACGCCTCTGCTCATCTGTCACTCACAGATGTTTACACGCTTATCTCGGAGCGGGCCTCAACATGTGCTAAGCAGACATTTTTAACATGTAGACACTATCATAAACATATAAGAGACACAAGCTCACATTCATAGCCTGCGAATGATGTATTTATAGTCGCACGCCCACACATTCACACTTAGACACTACCAGCACAGCAATACATTTCACAATTAATCACAGTGCCCATGCTGCGCTGTCACATAGAGTTTCATACCATCCACTCTTCAGTCAGCAACAGAGATTCACTATTGTCATGTTGAAGTAGAAAATATTATAAATGAGATTTGAGTTTAAAATATAAAGTCTTCTACTCCAGTATAGTGTTGGTAGAATTGCCAGGTTTGAAAGCTGCTGGTTTAATAGGTAGGGTGTGGATGTGGAAGCCAAATAAACTTCCCAGGAAAGCACCAAAAATAGCAAGAAGGGGAAACCCATCCAAAAACTGCAAGCCTTGGGAATTAAGTCACTAAGTTGGAATACTCAGTCTTGTCTTATTAGCAAAAAGAAGTTGGTGTGAAGTTAGGAGATGCATATAGAATAATATGCTGATTATAATGCTCATTGTTGAAGGTTGCTTGTTGTACTAATCATGTTACGAAAGTGGTGTACATGGTCTTCTTGTCTACAATGGTTGGTTGCTCCAGTCATTGACCAGGTAACTATCTAAAGAACTTGCCCATTGCAAATAGAAGCTTTTGGTGTGTCGTTAATAATGTGTACTGCACAATATGACTTTTTCTGCTATCAGTGTCTTCTTAAAACCTTTTTAACTCCAAATTCTATGTACATCCAAGCCAATGTTCTACATAATGCACAGGGGTATCATTGAACGATCTTCCCAGATTAGCATATTTTCGTAATATTATCACTATTGAATCTTATACCGCCACATTGCACATCCCTACTTGTATGTATTTATGTCTTTTATCGATTACAAAAAAGTAATCCACTGTTAAATCAACATGAAAACCCCATACACTCATTCAATCCTTAAATGCAACTGTCTTTCTTGGCAAATGGTTCATTCCATTTACCACTGAAACCACTTTCCTAGTCCTACAAAACAATAAAGATAACACACTAAAATAACATGCTATAAAAGTAAATGAGTAAATGACAGGGCAATGCTAAGAGTGGATGACTAAGCTATGTCGCTCAGCTGAACAGGATCCCTATGGCTCAGCAGGAACGCTGTGTAAATATAGCTAAGACTCCTGCTTCTTTTATTATCTTGTTACATTTAGCTGCTGTCTATCTAATCAAAAATAAATATCCTTGTTTGGTCCGGGGCACCTCTCTTAGGGTCATCCACGGGACACTTAAATTCACCGTCAATGGCCGTAGCCACGTCCAATAAGAAGCTTTGACTTAGAATCGCAGGTCACAGCCGGGATTGTAGAAGATTGGATTGGCCCAAAAAACGGAAACAAGTCAGCAAACAGAATGTGACTGGAGAGGTGGAGAGAGCATGAAGGAGGTGGTGAGGAAGAGGAGGGAGGAAGAATGAAAAAGAGGTTGAAATGAAGTCCAATAAAAGAGCCGAGTGAACATCTGTGTGGGGATAGCCGTGGGGATTAGGAGGGTTTGGAACATTTTAAGCACATTAAAGATTAAAAAAAAGGTCAGAATGTTTAGCAACACACCGATAAACCTCTTAAGCAAAACCCAATTGGGGGCTGTTGGGTTTTCTTTATCCAGAGGCGGCTGGAGGGGGAGGTGGGGGTGGAGAGGAAGACGGCGACTGGGGGTTAGACAAGGCAGCTAGATACAGTTTCTGTAAAATATATATACTGTATGCTATGTGGTTAGGTTAGCCAAAGTATTGACATGCGTTTTGAGCTATAGGCAAGAGATGTTTTCTAAGCTACAGACATATTGTTACTAATGATATTTTACACATTATTTATTAGGATTTACATTTTCCATGATGTGATGTAATGGGGGGAAATTGAAAATACAATCTTGATAAGTGATACATTTTTAACTAGGACCATCAACGCTAACTGCGATTAGTCAAAAAACTGTAATGTGTTACTCCAATACCTTCCTTTTTCCCAAAACTAAAATTCCAGTCCATTGTATGCTGCCTAATTTTTCATACAATAATAATACAGAAATCATTGGTCTAGATGCATGGTTTAGTGTTTTGTAGATAAATTTGATCTGCACTGCCCAAAAAGTCCAACATGATGACTGAGTTCACAGGTGCGGTGCCATCTGCATTAGGGGGCTAGGGCCACTAAAAATGGACTTCACAAAAGTTCAATATAAAAATAAATTAAAAAAAAGGTATTTCAAAATGAATTTGTTACAAAAGAGGTTAAGAAAGTTTAAAGAGTTTTATAAAAGTTTTATAGAAAGAGCTAAATGCAGTAAAAACCATGAATCTGCTTTCAACCTGGTAGTGCAGGACTAAAGATTTGAGATCCTGAAAAACATTATTAAGCAAAATTAATTACCTTTAAAATTAAACATCTGAGTGAAGTCGAAAGGAGTAAGAAAATGGATGAAGATTTCTGAGACCAAAAAATGTTTTTATTACTTTCAGCACAGCTCATAAGCACATCTCCTGCTGTTGTTCCTTGCACTTATGGTAGCAGTTGTCTATTTTGATTAGAATGTCTCTTTGGCACACATGCTGCTAAATGCTAGTTGCTTTATATTTCAGCCTTCATTGAGTATATCTTTTTGCACGTGTATATGAAGTACTTTCCCTGCCACAGCAAGATGAAAAAGGCTATTTGAAAGGGAAACTCAAACCTCAAAGTGGAAGTCAAATGTGGAAAAATATAACTCATAGACCATATACGTTCACCACAAGAATATCATAGTGAGCGCATGAGCTTCTCAGCCCAGTCCATGTATCTTTTCTACAGACAGTACAACCCAATTAGGGCCGCCCCGTGTCACATCTGGGAGATGTATGGACACGAGTGCACAGCTGCGTTCCCACATTAGCCTGCAGCTCGAGACGCGGCCGCACTCTGCACCGAGAATGACAGGGTTGGGGCGGCTCGGATAGACAGGAGTGGTATGAAAGAGGAAAGCTAAGGAGGCTACAGGCAGTGAAGAGGGAGAGGCCAGACGGACGTGCAGGGTGAGAACAGTGGTGGGTTGTCCACAGCGCTTCAGAGCGGCCCAGGAAGAGGCCCCTATCATTTGACTGTGAAGTGAACCCAGACTTAAGAGGTGTCCTGAGATGACTCGCAGGGTGGAGGGAGCCACAGGGTCATTGTGACTACTGTATTTACTATGACAGTAACGCATAATAATAAACCTACTCATGCATTTGTTTTGCAAATATGAGTGTAGAATCATTTTAGTTCTTTTGGGAGGTGTGTCTCTCTTGGCTGAATAAATATTACTATTGAGATTCATTTACACCAGTCCCACACTGGTGGTGGTAAAGTACCTCTGTAGTCATAACTGCCCTGGGACAGATATCTGGTAGACATAACATGCCTCTCTGGCCACAATCAAAAACCCCGGTCATACTTTCATTCATACATAGGTAGTGGGGTCCCAAGAATGCAATGGCAGTTTCACAGGTTAGAGCACATTGAACTGCTAATCCTCCCGGTTATAGGATGACCACTGTGCCACTTAACTCTATTTGGTGCCTTTCGCTATAAGGCCCTCTCTCCCCCTGCTGCATCCACTTCACTTTATCTGCCTGAGCCAGCACTGGGCTGAGCATGGCATGAGGCCTAATACTACCCTCCATTAGCATTACCCGCCTTGATGCCATCTCCAAAGTGAACAGTTCACTTATACATCTGCAGCTTGTTAATATGTCTCTCTACTTTCTCTCTAAAGAACAGATTTCACAACAAGTGTATGAACCCTTATTCATTGTAAATAAACCAAAATTCAGATAAATCAAGATAAAGTGGTCTTTCTAATTCCTAGATATAAAAATAATGCCTTCCAATTGTCACCAGTCACATCTCCGCCATTGTCTGTCGATGCAGAATCTCACACGTTGTCTCCATATCTGAACATCTGTTGTTTGTCTGCATCGATCTCACCAAATGCTTTGATGCAGCGTTTGTTTCTCCATAAAGGTAGCACTTTGACGAGAATAATCATCAACACTTGTCAAGTTTAACATACAGACCTGCTACATTTTATCTTCCACTGATGTTGATTTTTTAGCGTATGTGAAATCCCTTTTTAGTCAGCTCGCATTAGATTACATAGGGCCTTGTTTGCTCACGTGTGCTCGCCGATGCACAAACAAACACTTCTAAGCTGTTTGCTAAATTACCGCTCCCTGCCGACTAGCAAAAAAAGAAAAAAATACAAGCTCTCTTATATGAATTTGTGAGCACTAAATGAGTCCATTAGCTTTAGTGACAGATGCCAGTTTTCTCCTAGCAAGTGAGCATGTGTATTTCATTTACATTCGAGTGTCTACCAACGATTCACCAGTGAATGCTTGTGTTGTTTTCGTGTCATGATAAATCGAGTGATTGGGTAAGTGCGAGTCTGTCTTTTGTGTACATTAGCCTAGGTGAGAGTTATTAACCCCGGTCTGGATTAGCAGTGTGATAAATGTACAGCGAGTGTTACATTTTGTACACAAGCCAGGAGTATATAAAGACCAATGGACTGCTAGCATTAGCTGTCTGACCTAGCATGATAGCACAATGCATTATCTTTAGTCTGGAGTGCCCATGGGGGCCTTAGGGGGCTGTGCACAAGAGATAAAGCGTGATTCATCTGTGTTTGAATATGTGTAGCAAGCCGTACGAAGGAACATCTTGGAGGCAGCCATGTTGGGTGCAAGCTTTCACTGCTTTAGCAAATATGCTTTAGCAAATGCTCATGTACAGTGTGGTTCTATACATGCCAGCTATAGTGTGATTGGACATGTTTTATAGTGTGATGTAGGCGTGCACGTGTTCAGGCTGGGCCTGCTGGCAAGGATTCGTCATTCATCCTTCTGGCGGTACATGTTCAATAAAATGTGCTAAAGTTCTTTGTTCGCTGTAAGTAAAGCATATTTAATTGTAATATTTACCTCTCTACCTAAAGTACCTACAGAGAGGCTGGAGGCACATTATGGACAAATTACATGCATGCAATTGCATTTCAAAAATGTAATCCTTTGTTAAATTAACATTCTGAATTTAACAACTCAACAAAATATCCATACTTTGGACAGCCTACTTCTACTAATGAAGAGCACCAATAGAACACACGTTTAGAATAGAATTATGGCGGATTGGACTAACAGCCCACTCTTGATTCTTCATGGTTACGTGTAGCATCCATAATAGCATGTTAGCTATATTTACGCGTACCTCCCCCTTGCCAATAGATGGCCTCAGTTAGACAGAACGACAGACAGATGGGGCATTTTTGCATTGATTGTGCAGAGATTTAAACTCATGATGCCACTTCTCTTGTACCAGAGCTGCCTCATGGCCCTCCAATTAAAAGCGCTTTGAGCAGACGACACTTCTTCATCCGTCCTTTCTCAAACCGAGCTCAAAGCAAGCCAAAAGTTACTCCTCTAGGGTTTTGGTTTCCATTTTGCACATAGAAGTGGATTTAACACCTTGTAATGTGGACAGACTGATAGAGTAAAAAAAGTCAGCCTTGTTACAGAGTAGCGCGGTGGCTGCCAAACCTCTCGCTGCCAACAAATACTTAAACAAAACAATTAATTGAGCCCATGCCAGTAGGCTATATTATTATCTTCATTCAAACTAATTGCCAGGCCAAACAGCGACACATATGCACACCCCGGCTCCAACTGTGGTTTGACGTCCCCGTTGCCATGCCAACCGGGCCACCAAATTTTGGCTAGCAGGCTGCCACGTCGATAATAAGAGATAATGCAGATGTATACAGGTGCGGTGCTCAGATGTAGCATTGGATTTTCTGAGCAAGTGGAGTCATGTGGAAATGGCCCTAAGGCATCATACTGAAATATCATCTACCAAACTATTATGTACTGCACCTCTTCTAATGCCTACAACTGTACCAAAGCGTTGTCCAATTTTGCAATGGCAAAGACATTCCATTGGGCAACAAAGCCTCTCAGTCATTAAGAAACTAATAATTTCTTTCTAGACATACAAATCTTTGTTATCTTGCTGACAGGCTAACTAAGTTTTTATATTTCGGTTTTAGTGAGGACTCTTTTTTTTGCAGTTTTTTATGAATTGGTCTTCTGCGGAGAGTGGTTATATTGAGGGGTCATTTGAGTTACTGTAGCACAATATCAAGCCTTGGCATTGTTCTCTGACTTCTTTTTGTTCCACTCTCTGAATATAACTTTTTTTGGACCTTTCCTTATAAACCAGATGATTCCTGTACTCAACAACAACTGAACAAGTCTCTCCTATAATTTTCTTCTTTATTGTCATCAGATTGCTTTCTCTTACATGCAATCACCACCCAAAGTCTCAGTTGCATACCGTCAATTGTTATTCCTATCTCCAATATGAAATCGAAGAGTCGCAGCATTTGTCTGTTTGTGTGTGCGGGCCTGTGTGCCGTCAGCTAGCAGGAATGCACGGGTACCGCCAAAGCTAAGATGGCTGCCAAGCGCTAAGATGGCTGCCAGAATTCCACAGAGCAACAGCACCGGGAGAGAGGAGCAGAAAGCTGGGAGAGAGATAGACTATAGACTTGTAAAATGGGAAAAAACGTGTTGTGAGAGAAAAGAAACTATATCCCTGCTTCAGACTGATGAGGTGGTTTTGTTTTTCTCTTTTTGTCTCCACCATTTTGGCACGCAAATTGCTGGCATGTAATGCACCAATGCCACCCAAGATTAGGACGCTGATTCAGGCTCCAGGAGATGATGGGATCGAGGGGGCTGCTGTGCTCTCTCAACTTGGCCCCGGGCAGCCTTAAAGCTTCAGCGCTGTAGGCTAATTGGCCTGAATGGTATATACGATACAACTATAAAACTCCATGAGGCCGCATTACGTATCGGCAGAAGAATGGCAGTCAGCGGGGCCAAACTCAACTAGCTTAGGAAGGCAATTTGGTGCCTACACATGTTAGCATAAACAGAGGAGATGCTGTAGTTTAGTAGGGAGGGAAGGAGAAAAATGCTATGTCAACAACCCCAAAAATGCGAACTGCGAACTTTGAATTTGTATTTGGGGTGCATACAGTGGTTAGTCTAGTATAGCAGCCATTACTGCGACTGGACAATAGCCCACGGTCAGTATATATTGTACAAATGTCCTTACACTTAAAGACTCCAGTTGCCTTGCTTTAACTAGCAACTGACTATCTCAGTGTACTATAAAGCAGTGGTTGTTTTTGAAGTACTGTGTGAAATCTACTGTAACCAAGTAATTTTCGTGGTAGATTAGTTACTACTCTGTATTACACTTTGTATTCTCTGTCAACTGGCTGGCTTGTTAGTTTGTGGCCACTGTTGTGAAAAACTTTGGCCAAAGAAAAAACTAAAACTTGCTTTTGAGTCGTGATTTTTCCTCCTACCAAGAATCAACTTGTACAATAATAATAATACATACTTACATACCGGTTATTTTCTTTATTCATTCACTCACACCCAGTGGTGGTAGGCTTCTTGTGTAGCCACAGCTGCCCTCGGCACACTGTCAGAGACATGGCTGCCAGTCTGCGCCTATGGTCTCTAAAACCACCACCGAACAACCACAATCATTCATTAGTAATGTGGGTTGCCCAGGGACACAACGAAAATATGCGCTTCAGCAGGGATTCAAACCACTAACATTATGATAAAATCAAAATCAGGAACTTGGCTTAGTAAAAATCTTGATATTATTTGTTTTACCATATCGCTCAACCAGGGACTGGGAGAGTGTTCTTTACTCTTAATTTTTTATTTAATTTGAAAACAACCAAAGGTAAAAGGGAAAAATGGTCAAACAATATTTTCCCTCATCCATCCAATCCAATAAAGGCTAACTAACTAACTAACTAACTAACTAACTAACTATTTCTTTTCTATTGTGTCTTTCAGAACAATCAGGACAATCAGACAACTCAAACCAGCAAGGAGACAATGACGTCAAGCCCCCACCAAATGGTAAGTATGTCATCGATTATGTGTGTGAGTCTTCACATATGGTCCGGAAGAAGAATGCATTAAATAGCTACATGTACCGTGCACGTCCTGTACTTCCAGTTTCGTCTCCCCTGCATACAGGCCTCTCTGTGTTAGCGTCCCGGCAGAGTTGGGTCTAAAGTTTATTATGGTAAGGAGAGCTGACGGTACTTTTGCGCGGGGGCTGTGTGCGCGGGGAGGATGGCGGCCCGCTCATAAATCACACTGACGTTATTGGAAGATGGGAACCACATGGCCGCTGCCGAGCTGAGCAGCACTGACCTCATATGCTGTCCCCGCTGCGGTTAACCCCGGACAGAGATGGAGGGAGATGGGGGGTTGAGGGCTGATGGATGGAGAGAGAGGAGAGAAGTGGAGGGTGTGGAGTTAAATCTACTCAAGACTTTTGGGGAGTCCATTATGTACCCAGTTCCTTATATGGGGATTAAGACTAGCGAGTACTTAAGCAAGAATTAGTTGTGTGGAAGTCAAAGTCCCTGGAGAGAACCAACAATAATATGGGGAGAATATGCAAAGATGGATCATAGTCGTCAGGAATGCTAATCACTTTTGCACTGTGCACACCATTCTTGTTTTCCTGGGTTGTTCTAGATTACAGTGGCAAAGCATACTACCATATGCCACTCGAAAAATGCTTGATACAGTTAAAGGGTAGAGCTAATCACTACAGTTGATTGGAGGACATTTATTGCTGACAGTATTGGAAAGACGCTTGATACCAGTCCTTTAGAAGCCCACTCCACCTGCAGAAAAACTTTTGGTTTTAACCAAAGTCAAAAACCAACTGTTGCTATTCTTAGCTGCTCCACATCTGGCTTCAAGGATACCAGCTTCCCTCATGAAGTCTTCTGTTTAAGGTTGTCATTCTCTCAACAACTCAAGGCCAAAAGACTTTAAAAAAAAAACAAGTCACAAGGTTGAAACTAAAACTGAAAGTATTACTCTATCTTGTAAATTGAGGTCAGTTGTGCTTTCCATGTTGTATAGAAAGTTGTAAATTTA
>JAVQJW010005838.1:0-10830 GCA_036025195.1 Hypseleotris klunzingeri
ACAGGGTGATTCCAAGGACTCTGAGGTAACATTATGAATTCTAAATTTGAATATGTTGATGCTTTTTAATTGTGCTACAAACAGAAAACCAGAGCTAAACTATTATTTATACCTCTGTCAGTTGCCCTATCTATCCAGTCAAGCATTTTAAAAGTGTAACTCTAAAGTAGGTAATTATCAAGCCATAGTTTGGAGAAGCAAAGGTATAAAAATAAGACCTCTATTATTTAAATGTTAATTTTATTTTATTTTATTTTATCATATGACTTAGAATTATGTTCACTGTAGCCCCTAATAATATTTATAATAATATTTATTGTTAATGAAGGACACACTCCATCTGCAGAGATTCTAAATCACACTGTGAACATTTTAGTCCGTGATACAAAGTGGTATAAATTAAAGTGAGTTAATTTTACTGCAGTACTGGTTTAGTCTTTGTAATATTGCCCCTCTCTGCTTCTCCAAACTGGAAGTTTACTGACAACTACAAACTGTCTGGTGGTGATAATTATCCAGAAATAAAACATTTACAAAATACTAATCCATGCTTTTAAAATTCATTTGGATTGCACACAGCTTATAGCATGTTTTAGTCCAAACTCCCGATAGTCAGTCCAATAGTGCTCCATTGTAGAGGTAATGAACACATTTTTACTCCTGGTCAGTAAGTCCCCCTGAGAACATTTAGAGACACATCTACGAGCACAAGCTGCTCATTGTACAATGTTTTTTCCTACATTTGCACCGAAGAGACTTAGGAGGTTGGATTTGCACAGGCACCAATAGTCTGGCTCTTAACTCTTTGGCACCCTGATCAGAGATTTTCCTGGCTGTCAAAATGTAACACTTACTCACAACACATGCATGAGCGCCAAACATTTGAAATTGAATCTTTTCTTTTTCTATGGCTGCTCTAATCATTCACACTAGACAGATGTCCTAAATCCTTGTTTCAGCTTATTGTCCCACTGTAATGTGTTCTGGACTGGGGTTGGATGATCTGAGTGTACCAATGTTTTATGTCTTCATTCACTTATTGTGAAACAGAGAGATTTTGTTTTTCACCAAGTAGTAATGTTCTCTCTGTTGAGGTGTCCTTACGTCCACTTCTTGGTTTTCTCGTTCGACACTAGTACAGGTCAGACACCAGTGAAACACCCTTCCTTCTGTCATCCATGTGTGGACTGTATAAAGGATGTTGGTGTATGAGTAGATGATGGTGAACAAGGGAACAGATTTTTGTTGTAATTCAGTGTAATATGAGGACATCTGCAGCCTTCCACCACCTCACTGACTCTCTGTATCTGGTTATATTGATGAGGTTGGGCCTGTGACTGTGGAGTAGTACTTTTGGCTGATGTCCTCAGAACTCTCTAGCCTCCTCCAGTTCGTTCATGAACACATCTTCATGGGGGTTTTCGGGACAGTTCAGTCCGTTGTTGGGAGGCCGGACCGTGTGGAAGCGGCTCCAGTCTCCTTTACACAGGATCCATGGTAACACGTCCACTTTGAAGTGGAGCTCCGGGGAAAACTCCGTACTGATCAGGTTAGGTGTCCCGGCGCTTTTCCCACGAGTGATGAGACGCCCGCGGTCGTCATAGCAACAGTGCTGCACGGCCAGAGTGGAGAAGTCGGCCGACAGCGCCGATCGGATACAGCTTCGCGCCGAGGGCTTGTAGATGTCAAGTCTCTCCTTAGGACCACTGGCATCCCGCCAACGGAAGGGCCGGTCGTGAGCCTCATCAAACACACTGACCACAGTGTAGGACACATCAGAGGGGTACGAGCACGGGCACTGGGGCAGCTCTGACCGGGCCAGCTCCATGTACTGCTGCAGGAAGTCACTCTTACAGCTCAGCCACTTCTCACAGCTGTCCACATCTGTGGGATTAGACAACACTGTGTTACAGAGCTCAGCTGGGTACACACACTACTATGTACATGCTTTACACTGCTACTATGTGTATGACCTACAGTATGAAATACACAAACCTGTCCCAAAGGCTTCTGTGCCATTCTCCATTTCAAATGGGAAGTAGTCTGTCACAGTGTTGTCATCTCCTATAACAAGATGGAGAACAATCTGTTAAAATATTATTTAAACTCAGAGACATATGTGATGATGTGTCAGTGCTCACCAGGACAGGGGTCCAGCTCACACCTGGAGGCCTCAGTCAGCGTACAGGAGAACCCACAGGACTTAGTCCTCTTCTTCTCTCCATGTCCACATGTGACTGAGCACGGAGACCAGGGAGTCCACTCATCTGACTCTGTTTCTGAACAAAACAACACACGCCACCTGTAATGTTAGTGCCAATACTTACATATCCCTAAGCCTGTAATATCTATGTCATTATAGGCCATTTGCAAATTACAAGGATTTTTGCAAAGATCATAAGAAAAAGAAGTGCAGTAACTGGAAATGTAATTTATGTAGACAAACATTTATACTGCGTAAAGCACTGTGTTTTACCACCAAAATAGAGCAACTTCAAAAAGCTGGTAGGAAAATTAAAGCTAACCTGAAAATACAGGAAACAATTTAATGCTTGCTCAAAACTAAACAAGTCTGTTGAATCCAGGCGTCCATAGTTTCTGGCTTGCACAGTGTATATTTTCCCCTGGCCTGACCTTTCCCATACAAAGCCATACATAGAGTCAAATTAGAGAGGGTGAAGCTGCGCTGCGGCTGTCCGCCTCCGCACCATGTTTCCTTGTGGTGTTAATAACACTCAAAACAAGTGCGCCCTGATTAAAGGCGAGGTGGGTGCACAACTACCAGCCTGGGTGTACGGAGCACCCAATTTGACTTTGTGGGCACTGCCAACTCGCAATGTGGCCAAACTGGAAAAGGTCTCAGGACAGTCTTAATTACAGAAGACGCCAAGGCACATATCTTTGATTTATGTTCACACAGACTTTAAATGTAACCACTTAATAGGCATTGTTGGTGTTCACTGGTAAATGTACGGACCCTTCACATACACAGTATACTCTAAAGATTTCAACTGTGTTTTTTCTTTATTCACACATACAACACATTCCTAATACTACTGATTATTAACACGTTATGGAATGTGAGAACTTATAACTTCCTCTCTGATTGTATGAAGAGCAAATTGTACTATCATCTCCATTAAAATGCATAAGCGTTACATGCAAACCAGTGATACTTATATTAGAAGAATTCAACTTTAGTTAACATTCCGATCTACTAGTCATTAAAAGCCACTCACCTCCCTGCACAGAATAATTAGAAAAGACTGAAATAGTGTATAAAAGCCTAAAGCTGATTACAGTTTCTGTGTACACTGTACATTGTCTCATTATGTTTGATGTTTGGCACAACAGAGACACAACAGTGTTTCCCACCGGAGCAGGACTAAATTGAACGAAGGGAAAGAGCTGGAGAAGTTATGCAGGGCCCTGACAGCCCCTAAATTCTTGAAGCTGCTCAAAAGGCTGTGCCGCAGAGCAGTGAGGCTGGCCAGGCTGGGTCAGGGGCCGTTCGATACAGTGAGATGAAAGAGCCCCCCGATGGCCTTGTCATTCTGTGTTCCCAACATGCTTCTAATTGTCCACAAGAGCAGGACTGTTCAGTCCCAGGGAACACAACCGGCTCACGCTGCCATTAGCACAGCATCGGCCCCAGCTTCAAAGGATTCACCCCATGGCATGATGGTCGAGTGCTCCTGGTGCAAGCCCGCTGGCACTGCTCACTACCAGCCCTCTCTCTCTCTCTGTTGTGCTGCTCTTTGCTGTTTCCATTTTTATCAATTTCTATAACATTATTATCCACATCCAGCAAATAGACTGCACTCTTCTAGGACGTCAGTTTTACAAATATGTGATGGTGCTTTGGGGAGAGTCAGACTTAATGTTTTCAAAATAACTATTGGATTATGTTACAGAAGTGGCCCACATCTGATATTATTACTATCTTTGAAACTATTATAAAACAGCAGTGTATATGGGAGGCGAGTGTCCCACTTGGCAGCACCTACCATAGTAGTTTTGTACAGGATCCCAGCTCTCATTCCAGCGACTCTCCCAGTCTCCGCCCACTCCGCTGGGTAAGGGCTCCTCACTGCCGTAGTCCACAGAGTAGTCTTCCTCCTCCTCTTCCTCCACTGTGTCGTCGGTGCTGGAGCGACTGTTGTTCTCTGAGTCGGTGTAGCTCCAGAACAGAGGCCAGAAGAGCTTCTTCCCTCCGACCCAGTCCACAGTGGACGAGGGAGAGGGGGGCAGCCACTCCTTCTCCTTCATCAAGTCCATCTCCATCTCCATCTGAGAGTCGTCCACCACCTCAATGCTCACCTGTGAACACAAACATCCAGACCCATTTTATTAGTTAGTTTGTCTAAAATCTCATTCTACCCCATCTCCAAGTAAAGTGTTTTTGTTGTGAACCTGTTTCCTAAGTCTCAGTAAGTGAGGCAGGCATGAGCACTCAGCCGACTGAAGTGAGCAGTCCTTCTGGTTAACTGTCTCTCATTACCTCTGTATAAGTCACAGCCTACCGGAGTTTAACTAATGTGAAGATCAGGTGACAGTAAAAACAGAACAATTATGTCTTTTTGCAACTTGTTCAAACTTCTGGAGTTTAAATAGACAGAAGCTGGTGTCATGTCGCCCTGACCACATCCTGATTGAACTGACTCGAGAGGAGAAGAGGTTTAACTGAACAGCTGTTTTCAAAATAACTAAAACATGCAGTCATACACTACAGTCTCTTAACAGTGGACTGTGTTGAACATCATTGTACAATCTGAATATGCTGAATAAATGTAAAATCACAACTTTTGCAAACTCACTCTCACTGTGCATTTGTGTGCGTATGGTGGGTTGTGTACACTGACTGTGTGTGTTTTCTGCATGTGTACCTGTGTGTTGGGTTGTGTACACTGACTGTGTGTTTTCTGCATGTGTATCTGTGTGTTGGGTTGTGTACACTGACTGTGTGTGTTTTCTGCATGTGTACCTGTGCGTTGGGTTGTGTACACTCTTTATATGTGTGTTCCAGTATTTTGGGGTTTTGTATAGTTAGTTTGTGTGTATATCTGTGTGTTGGGTTGTGTATAGTTAGTGTACTTCTGTGTACCTGTATGTTGGGGTTCTGTGAGTCTATGTTAGCGTTGCCCAGCTCAGGGAGGTTCTTCAGGTCTAGCATGAAGGGTGTGTTCTCCTCCTCTGGCTCAGGCTGAGGTAGGACACCCACAGAGCGGTGCTGTGGGTGGGACCACCTCCTCTGAGAGCTTTGGGGCTCCGGCAGCAGCGACTGCACCTGGTTGTGCTGCTCCGACTCCTCTGGGTCGTACTGCGCTGGATTAGTGTGGAGTAAATGAGCGTGGGCCTGTGAGAGAACACAGTGTGTTTTTATTAAGGGCCATATAAACACTTGTACTGCTGCTGACTGTGTAGGACTACACCTGCTCAGGCCAGGGGCTACACTCTGGATAATGACAACAAAATCACTTTTAGTGCCTCATGCATCACTGCATCAGCAATTAGTGCTCTGTTTCCAGGAAGTAACCTTGGGAAATGACTCCTACTTAAGTAGTTTGGTTTAATCCAAAAAGCCTCCACCCTGAAGCTTCACTAACCAGATCAGTAACTTAGCCGGCTCTCACTGGTTTCATTCTTGTTTCCCACAACAGGCGGAGCTTCCAGGCTGTGGACAAAGAGAGGCCTGTGCCACAGATCCTCTTTTAGCTTTAATGAGAGGGCTGGGGGCATGGGACCCATGCACTAATGTGTCTGAACCTGCCGAGCCACACTCACTTTCATTTGGCTCTTTGTCACTGGTTTGTAGAGTAGGAACTGGGTTCAATAGATCTAACCTATAACCTTATCTAAGACCTCTTCAATAACATTTTACAGCTCATTGGTCAATTTGTGGTCAGAGGTTAACAAGCAACGCTGAACTGGACAGTTATCAGTTAGAAATATATAGAGCTCCTGATTTATGGTGATGGCCCCTGAGGTATGATGATGACACATAATGCCTGCTCACAGAGGGATCTTGTCAACCATGATAAATGCTCAATGAAGGCTGGCCTATATATTTACCGGAAACAATGATGACAGGAACAGTCATGTCATAAACTTTGACTACTATTATATACAGTATATCAAATTCACAAAATCTAATAAAAAGAACATTTATTTTCTGACAAATTGCATTCTGATGAATGCCCTGAGCAAAGAGGATGCACATTTGGTACAGCGTATTAATCATGAAACATACTTGGCCACGTCAAATGATTCACACTGCTGTGTGTTCATTCATCTTCTTACACTTACACTCATACAAAATATTTCAATGATGTATTCCTGCCTCAAACTCCTCGGTTTTGGACTTAGTCTAGGATTGGATTTACTCTGTCTGGATTTTATAACCACCAGGGATTTGTTCTCGGTTCATACACTTTTGTTTTTGCAGTAATCACGTAAGTGTCCACAGTCCAAACTGTCCAAACAGTAAGCAACATCTGTCATTGTCTCAGTTAACAGTGTATAGATGTAGTTGGGGCACTGTTTGATTAGTACCAGTTTTTGCACCAAACGGTCATTAGTATAAAGGTGAGCTCCATACGTTCACGATCTCTGGCCTAATGCTCACATCTGGATCCTGTAATGCTGCGCTCTATCTCTCTGCTGCTGCCCCTCAGGACGGGGCCGAGGGGATCAAAGGCCTGAGCACTTTTGGGATATGTGGTGTTTAACAGGGAACCCTACACTCACAGCGGGGGACCCTGGACATATGTTCTCTTTTCAACTAACTGGTCCTTTTTGGGCTACTGTCACCACGCTGCACTGACACACATTTGTTTTGAGGAGGCACATTAGCGGAGGGCTGAGCTGAAGTGTAAGAATGGGATACCGGGGGGGAGGTGCAGGGGGACGGGCTGATTTATGCGCCCGGTGATATCAAAGGCCTGTGCACTTGGCAGTTTCCAAACCATTACAGAAAAACAATAAACTCTGGACTCTCTTTGATCGCCGCCTTTCACAAAATGGAACAACAAATGCATGTCTGCTGGAATTTTGCTGATGGTGTAGGAACCGACAAAAAACAAATACTCATACGTCCACAATTTTGACTGCCACATATTGTGTTATTAGCTCCAAGACTAGAGAAGTTCTGCTAAATTGAAGCACATGGCTAATTTGAATAAAACAACAAGCACACCAAACATCACAGACATTTAACCTCAAAGTCACTTTTAAAAACTAATGCATTAGAGGCACAATGAGTTCCTAAAACCCCAATCATCAGCAGGATCTGAACTGCATTGCAACGGGCATCTCCAATTTTGTTCATGAAGCTAAAAATGGAAAAAAACAGAAGCTGCTTAAATACAAAAAAAAGCCCATCACTTTCTGGTCTTTGTGGCAGAGGATATGGGGGAAAACCCCAAAACAGGACATTCCACATTAACACAAAAAGAGCCTATGTAAACAGTGGGATGAATGACACTTGACCCTCCACACTGAAGGGACAGGGCCTTATTCCGGTTACATAAGCATCTCGTTAATACACCCCGACTTCATCCTCTACCATCCTCTTACTCCTCATGCCCCACACAGCCAGGAGGTCAGCGGAGAACACACTTCACCAACTCCGAGATGGCACACTTCTCACTATAATCATTGGCCTTTTTCCTCCCTCCTAATTTCTGCTTTGACATCAATCAGCGGGGAAGATGATGAGAGAGCCACAGACCCAATAGGGCATCCATAGGAGGGCCACACAAGAAGGGGGAAGTTCAAAAAGCTAAAAAGACACACAAACAGACTTTGATATCCAAATATGTCTATGCGAAACACAAACATTCGCTCACAGACACGCCACACGCTCCACGGCATGTGTGCGGACTGTGGAGGAAAAGGGATTTATTATAGCAGTGTGTGTGGTACGGACACAGTAATGACAAACCTTACTATACATGGACAGACACAAAGAGAGGTGCGCCCGGGAGACAGGAGCTCAGGACACTGGTGAGATTGACTGATAATGGGATTTAGGTGTCTGCCTTTGTAAAGTCATATGTAGAAAAATGTAATCTTGAACAGAATACATGCAATATTTAATGCAAACATTTATGGCTGACAGTCCTTGGTTGCTTATTCGATTAAACAGTCAGTAAGGTCTTAGTCGACTAAAATTGTATTAGTCGATTAGTTACTCTGCATCATAAAAGCTGGTCTAATTTATTTCTTCATAACTTTAGTTTTTTTATTTGATTAAAGATAACAGCAGTACTTTTAAGGTCATTTTAGGTTAAAATGTTTACCTGTAGACTTTTCTTAACATGCTTTGTAACCAAATTAATTTGAAGTCACTTGTTTGTGTCACATTTCCCTCTCTTCACAATACCACTTTTGTCGATTAATCGTTCTGCTGGACATGTCTTTACTCAACTAACAATTTCTTTAGTCAACTATACAATTAGGAACTAGTGGATTTTTCAAACAATCCAGGGATGGATACCTTAACTAAACTAAGTCTAAATCAGGTTACTTCACAGGTGAACATTTTTGGGAGACTTTACCTTAATGGACTGCAGCCTCTTTATAATTGGGTTAACACTGCCTTTGCCCAGAAGCTTGTGATAAACATATACATTTTGTTAACATATTTTTTGAAGACAAACACTTGTAACATGAAATGCACATCCTGTATTTGGGTTGTTACAATGCATAGGAATTTAGGGGCTTTCTGTTGAACTACGTCATGAAATAATTATAGTAATTTCCAGGACTTTGTGAATTTGCAGATCTGAAAGGAATAGTCGTTTTTTTTGCAAATGAAAGCCATGCAACATGCGACAGGTGTTAATTGTCGTTGCCCATTCTCAAAGTTAATTAGCTTGTCTGAACTTTCTACAATTACAAGGAAGTGTATAAAAAGTTATATTACAAGTTTCTTACCTTGTGGGCAACATTTTTATGCCTGGTTGTGGGAAAGCCTGTCCCAAAGCTCGCGACAAATATAGACCACATCATTAGCAGCATGTGAAACCTGCTGGCGACCTCTTGACGCTGCATCTTCTCGACTCCAAGGTTTCTTCCAAAGTTTTTCGCGGACTTTTTTGTTCAATTTACTTGGAGAACTATCTTAACTCATGCAACTTGCAAATTTTAAAGCCACTACTTAAACAGTTTGTCGTGCTATAAGGATGCGCACCGGTGTCTGAAAGTATCCCTCTCCATATTAGGCATCGCTGTCTTGCGCGTAAAAACCGTTTTGTCTCCAACTCCGCGCTCCTCAACCCATAAAAAAAACTCAGACGTGCCTTTTAAGTACCAAAAAGGATCGCCAAACGCACAAAGTTACGCACGCTCTCAGTCCGCACCGTCGCTCGTGTATTCAGCTTCGTTAAAACGGTGACTCATTCCCTCGTGGGTGGGTGCTCTCTTCCAATACATTGACATCTGGATATCCTGTGTATGCCTTTTTGTTCTATCTGTCTGATGCGTTAATCCATTATCCAGCTGAAGTTCATCCCTTGGTAGGAGTTTAGAAGCGCGCGTCTGCTTGCCTTGCGCGCTCACTCGCTTTGTGCCAAACGGTTTCGGTAAACGTCTTTCTTACGCACGCATTCAGAGCGGTTGATGCTGAAGAAGGAGTTGTGGGTGGGATGCTCATTGCTCGCAGCTGTGGATAGGGGGGATGTATTGGGTCACTGGGGTTTACAAGGATTATATGCAGTCTATAAAGAAATATAAAGCGGGTAGAACAGTTTTAACGGGAAACTTGCGCAATGTTAATGCTCTGTATGCGTAATCAGAGGTAGAGTGAAGTTCTACTCAAATAAGAATACTATTACTGTAAATAATTAGTTATCAAACAGAAAAATAACCATCTAAATAATTGCTAAGACAAAAAGAAAAAAAAAATAGTGTAATTAAGTGGCCTTTAAGTTTAAAAAAAATATGTGCCTACTTAAGTATCTAAATGGGAATAAATGTAACTGTTACTACCCACATATGTGCGTGATGCAAAGCAAGCAAACACAAGTTCTTGATACAAATAAAGTTTTTAATATAGGACCGTTTCCAACATGGCTTTACAAATTTCTCAGTGGTTTGTCTTCAAATACAATTTCAAGGGCAACTGGCTTCAAATTGTGTTGTGCACTTTTAAACAGTCTGGGTTTCTGAGTTTTGGTGATGAGTGAAACAGTCTAGTCCCTGTTTGCAATTACATTTTTGCCTCCATAGACAGAACAGACACATAATAAAGAGGCTGCGGACATATGTGAAAAATGTGATGGAAAAAATACCATCAAAGTACAAAGGAGGAGTAATTTGTTCCACTTTTCCTTTGCACTTTTTACAGAAGCAAATATGTCACAGAATAATAAAACTTTGGAATGACTCAAATATTATAATATAAATATGAGCAGTGCTAAAACAACTAAAACGTCACCAAATCTCTCTCAACTGATGAACATGTATAGGAATGATCCTATGGCAATGGTCAGATAAGTGACTGCCACAGCGTCTATTTCACATCAGCTGAATGACAAGCTCAAACATAAACATGGAGTTTGTCAAGTGGGACTTGAGTGCTAAAACATACACAGAAACGTCAGACAAACACAGCAGTGTATACAAACATTTAACAGTGGAATGCCAGTCTTAAAGATACACATTTCAGTGACTACGTCATCTGTGCATTTACAACAGAGGTGGAAAAAGTACTCAAGTAATGTCACTTCAAAATGAAACCCAAGTAGAAGTAAAAGTAGTCAAAAAACAAGTACTGAGTGTTTTTGTACTTTTTAAAGTTATTTGTAGATGCATACAATACAGGCCACT
>JAVQJW010005876.1:0-11377 GCA_036025195.1 Hypseleotris klunzingeri
ACTCAAAAAAAAATCTCTTATTTACTCTTAAATTAGTAATATGGACAATTTCACAAAGGCCTATTGTCTTAACCTGGTAGTCTACATTTATCTTGTTTTTTTTATATAGCAATCCATCGGGGTTTCATCTGTATTTATTTCAATAGGTTCAACAACACAACAACTTTTCTCCTTTAATAATTTCAGATGAATAACATGAGGTATGTAATTGGCAGAATGCAGTGGGGGCACCATGCAGAGGTGGCCAAATAGTCTAATAGCGCTGTAACCTCTTGTGAAGGGTAAAGTGATGTTTGTCATTTTGGACTTTTTCTCAAAGTGCATGTGGTGCATGTGTTAGAAGCAGAAGCAAAAGAGAGTGTAACCCCAATCTCCACTCGATGTGTCCACGCTTTGCCACAGAGTGAACTCTGCAGCTATTACCAACCCTTTGCAGTTAATGACAATGTTACCTCTGCTTTTGTATAGAGCTGGGCCTGGCACCAAATTTTGTTCCACCAGCCATTTGAAATACAAACGCTGGAGTGAATTCACCGTCACATAGCAAATGAATGATGATGATGAAAATGAATGTGCACAATTTTAAAACACAGACTATAGATTCCAGATATGTTCAGAGAGTTTATATTAGGGCAGATTTACTTTATAACAGATCCATCTTCAGATCTTGAATTTTAAATTTACACTGCCAAACCATGATAACTTGTGGATGTAGATCAGAATTGCTGACAGTTCTTTTTGGGTGGACTTGTTCTGGGGTTGGATTATCCAGACTCATTACAGGTGCAGAGCGTATGAAGTAAATGAAGGAAGAGCCACTTAACCAGCTGCACACAGTGTGATGAGTACCCTCCACAGGCGCTCAGACAGACTTAAACCAAACCAATTAAAACCGTATTACAGTCATTCTGAGGAGCGGACATTTACACAGAAACAAGCTACAGAGAAAGACGGGTTATCTTAATTGAAATTTAACACAAAACATCAACAGGGAGAACAGGAACAAATGACGTCAACCAATAATTTCCTCATACACTAATCAGGCGTAATATTATGACCACTCACAGATGAAGTTAACAACTGAGATTATTGCTTCATCATAATACTAGTTAGTGGTGAGGAATATATTAGGCCGCAAGTGTCCTGGAAGGGTTTGAGGCTGTGTAGTGTTGTCGATCTCTACTAATCCTCCTACGGTCTGTTTAAACATGCTTTGCACACTTTCATTTTCGGTTTGTTTTTCTCATTTAAAAAATTCAATATGTAAAAGCATGCGTAAAGAATTAGCTTCTTAGATTGTTATGAATACAACTTCTTACAGTGGGGATCGAAAGTTTGGGCACCCCCAGGTAAATAGCCCAGAAATCTCAAAGAACTGGAAGACTTTTGTAAGGAAGAATGGGCGAAGATACCTCAAACAAGAATTGAAAGACTCTTAGCTGTCTTGCCCAGGGACACAATAACAGTATACACCCGGCAACAAAGATCACTGTTTTTTGACTCCATGTCCTCTCTAAAATTCTTGGGGCCAGATTTACAAAGATATGAGCTAAATCTAGAAAAAGTTTATATTTTTAGTAAAGTTTGAGCTACTGAAGTCTTGATAAGTCAGATAACACCCACAAAAGCACTGTCTGCATTGTCTCATCCCTATTTGGTTGCTTTCTTTTCTACATTGTGGTATTTTGACACTGAACCAGATATTAGTTTTGAATGCTCTTAATAATCCATAGCTATTTAATATTTCTGTTCCAATATTTTTTGTGCAATTTCCCATTTTACCATCATTCCATTTTTCACATTTCTCTTTGATGAAAAGCCTAAATCAACATGAAGGCTCTTTTTGCAGATTGTAATTTCAGAAACACTTTTTAGTTAATATTTAGTTTTTTGAGTATGTAATTCTAAGGCACACACAGACTGGACTGACCTTGTGAGCTGGTAGAAGGCTGCTCCAGTCCATCAGTCATAGACCACACATTCATGGAGGCCTCGGCGAGTGCAAACTGCTCTGCTACACCTAAAAACACACCGAGAAAATGGGTTATTTACAGAAGATTGACCACTACAGGGGACAAAAGTACTGCCCAGTCAAAAAAAAAAGTTGCCATCAAAAGAAAGTTACTATAATATTTGGTTGGGCCACCTTTAGCTTTGATTATGGCATAAATTAGCTGCGGCATTGTTTCGATTAGTTTCTGCAAAGACTTTTTTCTATCCAATTTTCACTCAGATCTTATATTGATGATGGGAGAGTCGGATCACGGCGCAAAGCTATCTCCAGCACATCCCAGAGATTCTCAATGGGGTTAAGGTCTGGACTCTCTGGTGGCCAATCCATGTGTAACAAAGGCATCTGCATATGTGCTCATACCATCAGGGAAGAAAAAAATCCATTGATGGAATAACCCTGGTCATTGAGTATATTCAGGTAGTCAGCTGACCTCATTCTTTAAAAACATAATAGTACCTCACCGATTGGCAGGCCAAACCAGACTGTGTAGGGCTGAGGTGGTAGTGGAAAAGGGGCAAATATTGTTGAACCTAGACCTAGAACTACAGGAGGCTCGCACCTATTTGCTTAAATCCTAAATCCTGGTGGTGACATTTGTTGGGCAGTGTATATTTGTATGGTCATCATGTTAGGATTTTTTTTTATTATGTAAATTTAAAGCAAAAAATTGTTTGGTAAAATTTGTGAGATGTGATATTACATCATATCCCAACAATATGTTATCTAGAAGGAGTCATTTTGTAATATCAAATTTTATCAAGTTTTTCAAATTTATATATATATATATACAATAAAATCCATAAATATCGATAATGCATTACATAACATAAATTTCCTACAATTTATACATTAATGGATGGATATATCAAGCGAAAGAGCTTAGTGTTTCGATTCGTTGACCCCCTTATGAAAATCTAATTTGTCTGACTAGATTTGCATTTAGACAGAAGAGTGGATGTGCTGCTGCTGTTGTGAACCCTAGCTGAACAGTCCTCTTAGTGACAGGTCAGACCTCTTTCTGTTTCAGTGAAGTTATTGGAAACTTTAGTGTTTTGTGCCGTGGCCTTTATTCAGCAAATACATTCTCTAGGAGCAGGAGGAAGGAGTGGAAAGCTGCTGATTTTCAATGCAGTCTTTGTTTTTGTTGTGGTAACTTGTTGTTGCACTAAATTAGCGTCATCAAATGAGTTGTTGTCATCGTTTGGCCAGTCCGAAAGCAAAAAGACTATAGTTCTTGGGTCTGGAGGGTTCCTGGGGCTAAACAAGAGGAGGGGTACTTAGTTCTTGCAACTATTACTGCATGTGTGAAAACGTCTTTACATGGTGAATGAGGTGTCTTAAGAGTTTTTTATTACTCTCCCCTTATGAAAATCTACACTTGGACACCACATTACCAGATGACGCCCCTTGGACACTAACAGTAAATCCAATCAGAGAATGCTTTGAGGCTCTGTCATGGGACTGTCCTGAGGCGCACTGATCTGCTCTCGTCTGAAAAGAACCATCGACCCGGAGCAAACCCACAGGACTATTCAAGACCATGTCCATGTGTCATACAAAAAACACACAAAAGATGAGGCTCCATTTGACAACGCATGGATTCTTCACAGACTGCAACAGGACCACCAAGAGAGCCCACTGTCAATATGGCAGCCGGTAGTGAGCTGGTCAGATTTGATTGATGAGGGAGCAACAGGAGCAAGAAAGTGAGAAAATTTGATAATATTCTTGGGATTGCTGGTGACTGGAGCTTTTGCCTTCTCTTCTATACGGCGAAGTTAATCTGGAACTGCTCCTATAGATGGCCGTTTCAGGGGCGGGACTAACAGGCGCAAAATTTGCCAATCAGAGAAACTACGGACGTGATGTAAACTAAGCGAAAAGCAGACTTGCCACTGTCAACAATGCTTTTAGAGCTGTCAGTTGCTGCGGTTTTAATGACATTTCAACGTCTTTTAAAACAGTATCAAACAATCGCTCCGTTGTTTTGACTAAGGAATTTCAGGCGCAGTCATCAGATAAGCCCCGTCCCCAGCTGTGATTGGTCCGGTACGAGGAATTAGCCCTCTATGTGAGCGGATCCAGACTAACTTCGCCGTATAGAAGAGAAAGCAAAAGTTAGTCTGGCTGGACAGGCTAGGGGCTTGTAGTATAAACTATGGGCCTTAAGAATGATACACACTGGTCAAATAGCTGAGTTTACATAGCGACATACACAGACAAACAACATTTGTCCAAACATACATCATACGAGCAATTTAGTGTCACCAATTCAAATCAGTCCTAACACGTCTTTGGACACTGAGGAATCCACAGCCTCTGGAGACAACCCACGGCAACATGGAGAGGACAAGCAGACTCTACTAAAATAAAGTGTGTGGCCTTTTTGAACTAAAGTGGAAAAATTACATTGATAGAATTTGTGGACAACAAGGTCAAGGCTTTGTACTAGAAAGAAGAATAAGGCGTTTTCACACGATGGAGAAACTGGTGCCACAGTTATGGGGCACTTTTAACCAGGAACCTTTTGTTGATACAGAAACGTCTATCAGGAAATGAAAAGGACATGACTTCTTTCTGTCTCTTTTGGAAATTATAGTGTTTTGTGCCATGGCTATTCGTCAACAAATACAAAAAGCAAAAGCAAGAGTGGAAAGTTGATGATTTTCGATGCAGCCTTTGTTTTTGTTGTGGTAGCTTGCTGACATCATCATGTGGCCAGAGCAAAAGCAAACAGACAATAGTTCTTGGGTCTGGGGAGTTCCTAGCGCTAAATAGGAGTACTTAGTTCCTGCAACTATATGTGTAAAAATGCCTTTGCATGGTGAATGAGGTGTCTCAAGAGTTGTTTTTTACTCTTCAAAGCTAGTTTACTTTTTATCAAGGCACTTAGGTACACCTGCTTCAAGATAAGGTCTAGTCTCTTTGGCCAATCACTGATGAGAATCAAGCTGCTGTTGTGAAGGAGGAGAGGAAACACAGGCCGATTAACTCGAGATTTCAGAAGCATTGGTTTGAACAGGCATTGTAAACAGCTTATCTCAAGGTTTACACACACATTTGGTATGGTTTTCTGTCTCAAAATGTTTCTTTAATACATTAGGCCATTCCCAAGTCAACAGTGCCGTGGCCCCCTTCAATATCCGAAAATTGTCTGCGGCCCCCCAAATCCTCTTCCAAAATACAAAATTCTGTCATCTATTTCATCAAATTTCTATTGAAAACATTCAGTTTTCTAGTACCTATAAATAAATAGCTTGATGTGATATCTGACTGAATATGATATAATGTAATTGTCTACATTTCTGTTATTCATTTTAAGCTTTGTGTAAAAGATTTGATGTAGAGGCTCTGGGGGTCCCCCTGGAAGACCTTTGTGGATCTCTAGAGGGCCCCGGACCCCACTTTGGGAACCACTGCATAAGGCTATACTAAAACCCACTAGCCTATATATTAACAAAATTACTAACTGCTGCTCCTAAGTCTGGATGCCCAATTTTGAGTATGGCTTATTCTGCATTTGTTTTTGTCTAACCACTGACCACTAACCACTGAGGACACATATCCAGGGAGGTACAGCTTGCTTGGTTGTACAGGGCCAGGTTGTTTAGCTCACCATACAAGGACAAGTCGACTGTGAGTTGTACACAGCTAATTAGTCCCAGCCGTACCATACCCTTGAGAATTCATTATGGCTGCTACTGTCAATGTGCGTGACTACTACACAAAGACACACTCAACTGAACTACCATGGATTCTGTATTGATTTGCCAGGCTTCTGTCAACATATAGATAAGGGAACCGTTTAAGATGTCCAGATTTTGTCAATAGTAAGAGCCAGGAGGGATAGCCACTCTGTCAGTAAGTACTCCAAGGCTTAACATTTAAAAGGGAATAGAGGATTTCATCATTGCTGCCCTAATTGATTGAAATTAGGCAATTTCCTGATCCCAAAGGAAACGTATCTTTCATCTGCTGGTCCTTTGGGCCTTAAGCAGGGTACATCCTAGACATCAGCCAGTTTCTTGTAAACTATTGCGAAGAGTTGAGGGTTAAAAAAAAGGGGTGAATAAAATGGTTTATAGTTTTTGTTTCCATTTCCAATTTACGATGTCTCCTCTATCACATTAGCATGATTTATTATTGAATCTCCTCCATCACGAGTGCTGCACATGAATCTGGTATCGCTTCATAGAACACTCTTTGGAAACATGTCCGCTGATTGGCTGAAGCGCAACACAATGACAGCTATGACGTAGCAGAAACAAGGAGCTAAATTAGTAAATGAATTTAATATATTATTGTTGAGTGATTTTTTATGTTTTTGTAAAACTATAGCAGCATACATTACATTCTCAGCGTTAGCATGTAGCTAATACGCTTTAATAAAGGTTTGTTGTTATTGGTAAGGCTAAAGCCCGCCCACTCACAGCAAATGCAGCCCCATGATTGGTCCGCACCACCAGTGGAGTTGAGTCGGAAGAAGTGTATGGGAGTGGTACAAGATGGATTTCCATGAGGTTTTCAGGTTGGGAAACTATACACCTCTCGAAAATCCAGCTTGCAGGGCAAGGTTAGAACCATCTCACTATCCTCCATCACCACCTCAGCAGCAGAATCATCTTACCCACCTCCATCACCACCTCAGCAGCAGAACCATCTCCCTCTTTTCCATCACCACCTCAGCAGCCGAACCCTCTCATTCTCCTCCATCACCACCTCTGCAGCAGAACCATCTCACTCTTTTCCATCACCACCTCAGCAGCCGAACCCTCTCACTCTCCTCCATCACCACCTCTGCAGCAGAACCATCTCACTCTCTTCCATCACCACCCTTTTACCTGCTGCGAATCGTGCTTCCTTGATTTCGTCCGTCATCTGGGAGTAGTAGTGTGCGTCCTCCTGTAGCTCCGCCTCCATGCCCCCCCAGCCGCCGCCACCTCTGCCCCAGGCCCCGCTCCAGCCCCCTCCTGCCCCGCCCTCGGCCACGCCCCAGCCCTTCCACTCGATCAGGTGTGCTACTCTGCCCTGCGCCATTGCCGTGGGTTTGGTGATGTGCTCCTTTATCGTGGCCACCAGACCTGCAAAGAACATAAAGAAATATACAAAATGAGAAACATTGTGGAGATTTAAGTGGAAGTTTGGGAGTTAAGCGTAGAAATGATGTATTATATTTTCTTAATGAATAAAAATGATCTATATAGTAAGTTATCTGTCATATTTATTATTTTGTCTAAATCAATAGATAGACCATTAATTATCAAACATGGGGTTGGTACCTAAAAGTGGTTTGCCTGAAACTTTTCCTGGGTCATCAAAATTTTTTCATTCTAATATTTTTGGGGGGTGCTTTCAAAAACATAATAACACTAACAATAAAATGAACAAATAAAAAGCAAAACTTACATAAAAAAAATATTTGAAACTGAAAAAAACTTATAGTGCCGAACCTAACTTACAAGTTGGGTCGCGCTTGTAATGGCCAAACAAAATATGGGTACCCTAAAAAAAACTTTGAGAACCACTGCCATTGACCACTATACATTTTAACAAAATGCCGAGTTTTGTCAGCCAATAGCATTAGAGTTTTAAAAAAAACGTAATGCTATTGGCCGACAGAGCTGTCAATCAAACGCTGCTGCCATGCTGGTAAACAGAAACCATTATAGACATGGAGTTTATCTAGGACCTGCTTTTCAAAGCTGGAGGGACCTTTGTGTTCTTTAAGGATTATTTAAAGCCAAAGCAAGAAAGGTAAGAGCCTGAATTCAATACAACATGTGAATAATGCAGTGGGACGATTTGTATTAGCAGAAAATGTAGCCTTATCAATGTAGCATCTTGGCTAGCGTTAGCAGCATAAAATAATTTTCTCTCACCGCTAGGGCAATTTGAGCACAAAGTCTGAATTTCTGCTTTAAGGCATCAAAGTATAGCCCAAGGTGTATGTATGTTAGCCAATATAGTGATACAGAAGCACGTGAAAAAGCTTGGTAACATGTGAAAAGCAACATGAAACATGTTTAAGATCAAGGAAAAAATAGTTAAAGCCTTTTTTCTCAGATCTCCTTTTCGGGTGTAACAACCAAGAAGAAGAAGTGAAATATAGTGGTGTGCAATGCAAAGCTTGAGGTGAGCTGTAATCAAAAACTGCATAGCCATATAGCTACACTGAAACTAGAAACAGGCTGAAATGATGAGCTGTATTTTCAATTTTTTTCTCTACTAAAAAAAAGTGTGATGGCTGGGGCAGGCACTGTTGCACTCTTAAACGTATTATTATTCCTACGTTATTTTCCATATGTGTTGTGTATGTAGTCTTTATTTTACATCAACTTTTTTCTACTGCTTTTTTTTAGTGCGTACCTTTAACTATCAGTACCCATGTTAGCCTTTTTACTATGGACATGGGAACGGTGACGTAGGTGCCAGAAAACCCTACCTACCCTTAACCAAAACATTAATCACCCTAACATCTTCCCCATGGAACAATAGAATGGGGGACAACAGTTTTGTCACCCTATTATTTTCCTACAATAAATATTTCCACAATAAAATAATTCTCAAAAACATGATTCTGGTGATGAATGCAATACAGAACATAAAAATCTAAGAGAAAGAGAATAAGGGCAAAACCATTACTTTATTTGTATTTCTGGTGTGTCATTTCGTGTCATTTTCAATGCCCGGAAATTGTATTTTTAAAATAACAGCCATGCCACCAAAAAGATTGCAAAGAATGAGCAGCTGAGGTGACTGTTACGTACATCCATTCTGATCTTTGGAGCACCATGTCATTATAAAACAAATGTACAGGACATAAAGTCAGAGGTGGGTTTAGGGCAGAATGAAAGGTTGGTCTATTTTTATTCAAGTCAATGAAACGTCACGTTAGCTTCAGACTGACTTAGCCGTAGTTTTATGTGGATTTCATTCAGTTTACGGGAGAACGGCCCGCATAACGGACACAACATGAGGTATATTTGAAAACGATGTGAACAGTATTCTTGGATTATAGCTACTGGGCACTTTCTCCAACACTGTCATCCTGTAGGACGGTGCTTGTGATTACATTAGCTTCTACCCATCGAGATGTTAGCATGTTACAGCACCACCAACAGGTTCGGAATACAAACTACATTATAAATGTATCATATATCTTATATACATTAAATGGTGGTTGAAGCAAAAAAACACCTCCTTTTTTGGTCAAAGCATTATCAGTCCTATAAAATCACAAATCCCTATATTAGATTTATAATACTTTTTGGAAATGCTAAATGTACATCACTTGTTTCGAGTCCACACAAATAAACTACCCTTGGGGCCACACATTCCCTCCTTACGCCCCTGCTGAGAGAACATTTTTTCCTATAGTGGTTGTTGGGTGTATTCTTGTGAGAGCCATGAGCAGCCCACCTCTGTGTGTGTGTGTGTGTGTGTGTGTGTGTGTTTAACAGCGGGCTGATGTTTAGAAGACCATCTTGCAGTCTGAATTATACGCTAACAGAATAATAATAATGCTTATCATATGCCATTACCTCAGCCAAGGAACAGATGTGAAAAAGAAAACACAGTCTAGGCACACGCCATCTCAGCTAATTTAAGAAGTTTCTCAACCATCAAAAGAATAAATTGTTAGACTGTCTAAATTTAAAGTGCTCAGTTACTTTTAGCAGCAATTCTCCTCCACCGCCACAGAACCATCTCACTCCCCTCCATCACCACCTCAGCATTAGTTTTATCTTAACTGTCTCCAATTAGCACCTCAGCAGCAGAACAATCTCACTGTCCTCCATCACCACCTTATCAGCAGAAACATCTCACTCTCCTCCATCACCACCTCAGCAGCAGAACCATATCACTCTTCTCCATCACCATCTTGGCAGCAAAGCCATCCCACTCTCCTCCATCAACACCCTATAAGCAGAACCATCTCACGCTCCTCCTTCACCACCTCAGCAACAGAACCATCCCACTCTCCTCTATCACCACCTCATCAGCAGAACCACCTCACTCTCCTCCATCACCATCTTGGCAGCAAAACCATCTTACTCTCTTCTATCACCACTTCAGCAGGAGAACCATCTCACTGTCCTACATCACTAACCTTAGTAGCAGAACCATCTCACACTCCTCCATCACCACCTCAGCAGCTGAACCACCCCACTCTCCTCTATCACCACATTGGCAGCAAAACCATCTCACTTTCCTCCATTGCCACCTCGGCAGAAGAACCATCTCACTCCTCTATTATTACCAGCCACAGAACCATCTCACATTCCTCCATCACCATCTTGGCAGCAAAGCCATCTCACTCTCCTCCATCAACACCCTATATGCAGAACCATCTCACTCTCCTCTATTACCACTTCAGCAACAGAACCATCTCACTCTCCTCCATCATCATATCAGTAGCAGAACCATCTCACTTTCCTCCATCACCATCTCAGCAACAAAACCTTCTCACTCCTCTATCACCACCTCAGAGCAGAACTATCTCACTCTCCTCCATCACCACCTCAGCAGCAGAACCATCTCACTCTCCTAACTTTCTTCCATCACCACTTCAGCAACAGAACCATCTCACTCGCCTCCATCACCACCTCAATTACATTTAGACTCCTGTTGTAACACTATACTTCAAACTAGGAAAGTTTAATATTGCACATTTTCAAAACAGCCACAGGGTATACCAGATATCTTTGTATTTTTAATCAATTCTAAAGTCATTTTGCAGACATTGTGAATACTTTCTTGTTTTCCTCTCCTCCCACACTTTTATCTGTTGTCTTGGCTGTGCCACTGCTGTTGAGCCTAAGGCGTTAGTGTTGTCTAATAAAATCAGAGAGGACCGTAGCAGTTAAACTTTACACAGCAAGAGAAATGAGGCAATTATCTCAACATTAAATTTCACCAATGCAGTTAGACTTTTACAATCTCACTCTCCGTTAAGTAGCAGAACTATCATAATTCACGATAACTACCACTTCAGCATCAGAACTACTGTATCTCACTCTCCACCGTCATCACCTCAGCAACAGAACCATCTTACTGTCCTCCATCGCCACATCAGCAGTACAACCATCATTACCACCTCAGCAGCAGAACCATCTCACTCTCCTCCATCTCCACCTCAGCAGCAGAACTGTCTCACTCTCCTCCATCACCACCTCAGCACCAGAACTATCTCACTCTCCTCCATCACCACCTCAGCAGCAGAACTATCTCACTATTTTCCATCACCACCGCAGCAGCAGATCCATCTCACTCTCCTCCATCACCACCTCAGCAGCAGAACCATCTCACTCTCCTCCATCACCACCTCAGCAGCAGATCCATCTCACTTTCCTCCATCACCAC
>JAVQJW010006275.1:0-13365 GCA_036025195.1 Hypseleotris klunzingeri
GGTAGTCTTTGACATCAACTGGAGTAATACTCACCAGTTACTGACACATAGACATACAGTGACAGACCATCATACCCTCTCAAATTGGTATACTACTCACCAGTTCTCCTAACGCATACTTTTGGGAGCGGTGCCCCCTCTGCACACAAGCAGAAATCATTACTTGTTTTTGCATTTGTGGACATTATACTTGTGTTGAAGTCCAGAGACAAGCAATTATAAGGGTAGATTGGTTGGTAAATAAATCTATCGATGAATAGATGTTTTAGTCATGGCTCATGTGGTAACCCGGTCTCTAATCGGAGCCTCTAACGAAGTGCGAGCTGGATGAGATCTGACAGATGGATTATGAGGTGATTATTTATGGAGACTTTTTAATTAAAAGAAAAACTGCTTATTAGGAATCCTCAGCTCCCTCATTAATAGAAAGCAGAGGAAGAGGCAGCGCATTGTTACCGGGTTGGGCTGGGGTTGGTGAAGCACTAATGAAGATGGTGGAGAGGCTGTGGTGCTGTGGGGGGAGATGGGACAGTGCTGGAGATATGAGACTGCAGTGGTTATTGTGGTTGTGGTGGTGCAGAGATTTAATAATGATAAAATGTCATTTGGAATTTTATCACAGATGACAGAGTGCAGCTTTGACAACTAAAATGAACGATGAACTTTAAGATGTGTCGATTGGTAGATATTACAAAAAGGTATTTGGATCAAATGGCGAGTTTGTGGGACAATTGAGAACATACAAAATAATATCATTACAAAAACTATATTATACATGTGACATTGGCAACTAACATCATACAATTTTGTTTTGGAAGTTAAACAGTATTTCTTGATTGCCATAGCTGTCTCTCTTGAGTCTTTCTACTGCTTGAGGATGATACAGAATAGTCATTACAGCACCGCAAAACAGAATTCACTTTTGAACCACATTTTGGATTTCTAAATTTAGTGTTAAGTAAAGTAAAAAAAAATCACAAGATGTTGTTACTGTTTTTTGCACCATGCCACAACCGTATACATGATGTTTCACTCTGTGGGATAGGTGTTACCTGGATACTGGCTAACTAACTAAACAGGCAATCAGTGTATCTCACATTTATTATACAGTTTTCTCCTTTTCTGTCTTATAACAACATTTAACTATTCCCCTCCATTTATCTAGGCTTTGTACTGGCACAAATGTACATTTCCCTATGATCTCTTTGTGACTGAAGATCTACAGCAGACCCTTGCAATTAACACAATTTATATTCACTTTGTAGTCTATATTTGATCACGTAATAACCATGGTGAAGATTTAGTGTCTGTGGCATCATCATCATCATTACTGATGGTTCTGTGGATGGCTCTGGACAAACAGTGTCTGAGGAGGAAGCTCTCGTGTGGATCACATCATAAAAAGGGGAAAACATTACACTTTGAAAAATGACAAACCAATGGAGCGTGAAAGCATGCATTCACAAACACCAATTACTGCTCCTCCAGCTACTCCAGCAGCCCCTGCAGAGAAACCCCACGCCGAGCTGCGTCATGAATTAACCAAAGATACTGTTTAAAGAGAGGGATATGGATCACACTGGGCCTCATTTGGTTTGTTAGAGATGCATCAAATCATTCTGTGTCTGTTTGATGTGGAAGTTAGTGGTGCAATAGATGGCTTTTAGTTTTGTTTAGTTATGAATGGGTTTAATAATTGCAGCTTTTTTCTTTTTCTTTGTTTTTGTCCTGCATAGTTTTGGTTGTATCTTCAAATATAAAGTCAGATTTGGTCTTGCTCTATTCTCAAATCTGTTCATACTTCCAATTTGATACTCATGGTACATTATGTTCAGTCCAGATTTAAGCTTAAGCATTTTTCAAGGGTAGAGTAAATAACTATTTAGTTAAGTAATTCGTTATTTACTTTTTATTATTTTTAAGTAGAATATTATTTAATTTACTTCTGGTTTTATTGATGGATAAATAAGATTTGTTTTAAGTTTATTAGGTCTTGGTCATTACTTGATTCAGAGTCTGTTCTACAAAGAAAGACCCCAAACTACTTTACACAATTCACAATATAATTATAAATTCATCTGATTGAAATGATCTGAGCATTTTGTCTCCATACATCTATACTTCATTAAAGGTCCGTATCTCTCTCAATCTATATACCATGTTCACAGCTTTGCCCCGAGGCACACACAACAACACGTGCAGTTTTGAATAAAATATTTGAATCTGAATACAATACAATTGCTATGTGTACCATGCAGAAAGTCTCTCCCACGCTGCTACTATAACCAAGCTCTGGAAAGCACTGTGCAGCCTGAGGGGGGGTTGAGGTCAGGCTAAACAGACAAGAGCCAGTGGCAAGCCCCAATACTGGAACCATCATATTGTCTCAGCCCAACAATGCAGCAGCTGGCACAAACAAGCAGCTATTTAACAACCTCCAATTGACTGCACTGTGCCACCAGGTGCTACTATGTGCCTTTCCCATCCTCATTATATGCATCAGCAGAATTGACTTTGCCTTTATTTTCATATAGCCTCAATGCCGTGGCTAAAGAGAGGGCTGGGGGTTGCAACATAAACGGAGATATTCAAAAAGGTGTGACATTGAACCGTCACAAAATAAGTTCCAAAATGGCCCTTGAAATCAGAGAGTATTGGTTTTAAAGCTGTGTAAATTATGTGGCTGTATACTGCTGACACATCTGCCTAGTATATTCAGCTTTGTGAACCATTTGAAAACTGGAACATGTACATTTTAGGGTTTCACTATTTTATGTCAAATTCTGTTCTGGTTTAAGCAAGTATTTTAAAATTATACAAATAGGACAAATTTACAGTCATTTCTGTCAAAATGTATGATTCGTTAATATGGGTTGTACAGAAGTCATGTCAAGAGATATGTCTATTTTAGGCTTCATTCATGGGGCCCTGGAAGCTTGGGACCCTAAGCAGTTAATGGTCGTGCTGCACTGGCTACAGTTGTCTTCTTGGGCCAACCTTGCCTTGTCTACAACACAACAATTTGAATTTGTGATTGTTGAGATTTAGTTATGTTTAAAAGGTTGTTACAGTGGTATAGCTGCCAGTCTAGACATCTAGGCAGCTGTGGCTAGTACAATAAATGCTTACCATAATCAGTGTTGACTTTAAGAGATGAATAATAGACCCAGTTGTGAAGCAGTTTGTTTTAAAGAGCGTTGTATGACCAAAATGGGTCAAGGATTGTACAAACATGGCTGTCCGACGGACTATATTGTGCAGTCATTTGGACAATAACAGAAATATGACAAACAGTATGCATTTCTTCTTGTGTGTAGATTGTGTAGCTTGTGTGTCTGTATTATGTATCCGTCTTCTGTACTGTTGTGCAGTGCCGATTGTCTGTGGGCCTGTGCGATCACCGCTGGCTCCACATGTGCGTCAGTGCGTCTTTTCCAGCCTGCCTCTGCCTCACTGTGTTTCTGTGTGGGTTGTAAGCACCAGAAATAACACACTTCCATGGGACCTTTTAAATGGACACCATCTGTCTCTATCAGGCAAGGCTTTGGGAAAACTAATGCTTAGGCTCACATGCTTTTCACCGGTGGCCAGCGCAAATGAACCAGCACTGCTACTCTGCAAAGGGAAGAGGGACTAAACTGAAAATGTATTATCAAGTAAAAAATATTCAAAAAGGTAGAAAAAGCTAAGAAAATCAGACTTGATGCAGAGATGTCAGTATTTAGACCAAGAGGTGGCTAGTTGTGCAATGTATGTAAATGTGTTTGTCCTGGTTTGGTTGTGGCTTAGCCCTGGTTTAGTATAGGTTTAGACCCAGTTTAGCCCTTCTTAATTTAGACCTATACCTAGTTCAGCCCTGATTAAGGCACGGTTTAGTCCTGTTTTTTTCTTTCCTTGGTCCAGGTTTAGACCTAGTTCATACCAAGTTAATTTAGTTTTGGTTTAGCTCTGCTTGAGTCTTGGTTTAGCACTGGTTCAGTCCTGGTTTATACATAGTTTACACCCTGCTTCATTTAGACCTATAGCTTCTACACATTTTGGCCCCTTTTTGGTCCTGGTTTAGATCTTCTTTGGTCCTGCTTTAGCCCTACTAGCCACACTTGTCCTGGTTTAGACTTAGCCCTGCCCTGTATAATTTAAACCTAGTTCATACCTAGTTATACCTAAAATAGCCACAATAACACCCTTGCATGACTACTTGCCACTTTTCATAAATATGATTCATTGCTTTATTTACTGTGTTGGGAGGTGCACCTGATGTGGTACAATACATTTCTCACATGGTTATGACTTTTCATATTGTCCCAATGCAAACAGCACACACACACACACACACACACACACAATGACACACCAACACACACTGACAATAAACAGCACCTGGACAAACTCCGCCTGAACCCATGAAGAGCTGATCATTCAAAGTAATGGCCCTCTTCACTGCACTATGTCCACTGTCCAAGCCATTGTTTTCACACAGTGCTTCAATAACTGGACCGGGGCTAACATTAATGCACCTGTGCCACTCTCTGCATCCTCTGTGTGCACCTGCAAAATATTGACATTTTATGATAGTACCAAAAAAAAAGCTCTACATTCGGGATTTGAAAACTAAATCTACTTTGCTTGTTTTTGCTGCATGTAGCACATATAGTATTTAGTTATAGACCCTGTAGACTACTCGAGTTGAAAGAAATGTATAATAAAATAGTTTCTTAGAATTGGGACTACTATGTACCACAAATAAGCTAATGCAGATAAAACAACATTGCCCTATCTGTAAGCATGAGCATACCATACAACCACCACAACACCAATCACACAACCACATTCATTCATTAGCAATGTGGGTCTTGAAAACAATAGAAGATTGATGACACATTTTTTTACTAATATAAATACAATATAAAAGGTTAGGAGCTCAAATAAAATATAAATATAAATATAATAAAATATAAATATATACTGAATCATTTTATTATCACAAAAATAATCTTAAGCATTTAGTAAATTTTATAATGCTAAGCAAAAGAAAGTAAAAAGTAAATTATTGTTGGTCTATACCTTTTTGTCTTCAGCCATAACACATATCAGAGAGATATATCTTTGTGTGAAACATTCCCCTCTCTGGCTTGTGTTGCACTAGACCAACTCATGTTTAATAGTTGCCTGTGTCTTCTCCTGCCCCTGCCTGCTGTCTATCCTCCTGTCATTTCAACCACATCCCTGTCACCTGTCAACACCTGTCACCCTTCCTCCTTCCTCTTCCTCCCAGCTCCTGTCAGTGTGTTTGAACCCTCCTCGTCCCCCTGTCACCCACACTGAAGCAGACATGAAGCTGATGTGATGGCCACACTGTCGGATGGCCCCCGGATGCTTCTCGCTCTAACTGGCCTTGACTGCGGATGAGCCTCTAAACTGCCGGCTACAATAAGGGACACGTCTGCGAGAATGGTTTTGACCTCCGCGGGTCAGCTCTGAGATTAAGGTCTGTTTGAGACACATTCACACTTCAATAACACACAGACAGCTACGGTTATGGGAGCGTATTTGATCACAACAATGTATGGATGTGAGGAGAGTGGTTCAATATTGTGTCATTGTAAAGATTTATGTGTGTGTCCATAAAACAGGTTTTCATTTTCAAAATCTGAACGCTTAATGTTTTGTCATAGCTCCGTCTCATCCTTGACTTTGGCGGTTTGTTGATGGATGTTTGGGGAAAGGCCATCTGGACCTAGTTTCAAAGGAAATAGACTTTTTGTCTTCATTTAGGAACTATCGGCTCTGGTGAACTGACTTAACATGAAAAATGGCGCATTGTTGTAATGCTCTATAGGGCCCAAATATTGTCCAGATAACTTTTTAAAAACAACTTTAGTTTACCCTGACAAGATGTTTTTGTTTTTTGTTTCTGATTTTGAGAAATCATTTAAACAAGCCATTGTATTTTTATTTTTAATTTTTCTTATTTCTGAAAGAGTATTAGATTAGATTAGGATTAAAATGCTGCTTTTGGTTAAAATTATTGCAGTCTACAAGTTAAATTTTTAATACACCGGTGGTTTAAGTCACATAAGAGTAAAGATTCCTGCTGAATTAAGTACCAGTTAAGAATAAAATCTATATGAAACAACGTCAAAATTACTTACTGTAGAGGGAGTGCACTTCCTGCCTCATGCCAAAGAAAGAGAAAAAAAAAAACAATCCATTAGTGACTATGGCAAACTCTATTACCTAAACACTGATATAAAACATTCTGAACAGTTGGCGTGTACCTGCGTTACGTCTACAGTGAGCAGACTTCACACAGACCAGAGGAAGGCACCCCTGGGTCTCCTCCGACTGTAAGCCTCTATAATCCCTGAAAAAGATTTGCAACAGTTTGTCGTAATCCTTCTGCATTTGAACCCCGCTCTCTCCCCAGTGCCTTCCTCTGCAGCAGCCCTCATAACAATACATGTGTGATGGCTGCCTGTAATTAGGACTATTAAAGGATCTGCCACAATAAAACCAGTTTGCTCAATCCTATTTATGCTTTTACTGTGCATAAAATTGTGGCATAGACACCCACTGTGATACTTTACCCAAAGGCATGTCAGTGGGATCTATACCTTGCTTAGGCCTATGAATTTAAATATTTCATTCTGGTTTACATCTATCTCTGGTTTAGACCTTGTTTAGGCCTGATTTGAAATGTTTTAGACTTAGTTCATATCCCTTTTAGCCCTGGTGTAAACCAGATTTAGTCCTGGATTGGATGTGGCTCGGTGTTTAGCTCTGTTTTGGCATGTTAAGCCGTTCTTCTTTTAGACCTTGTTTGTACCTATTTTAAATCTGTTTTATTCCTAGTTTAGTTCAGTTTGGTCCCACATATCTAGTCTGTTTAATTCTGGCTTAGCCCTATTTAGTCCTGATTTGCAATGAGAGTTAGTTTTAAGAACATTTTCGAACATGCTTACATTGCTCAGGCTTTTTCCTTCTTCAACATAAAACTATGCCATTTACACTGGTTATAATAGCTTCTAATGGTGTGCTCATCAGTCAATATCCTCTGTAAATGGGAATTTTCACATGTGTGTCAGATGATAATTGAAGGACAAAGCCAGTGATGACAGCTCAAAAGGCCACGATGAGCCTGGCCGGTGGTTAATTAAAGCTTACATAAGTGTTTTCAGGCATGGGCCATGTGATGGGGCTGGCTTGTCAGACCAGCCATGCAGTATCTAAAGTAATCACAAATGAGCGCTAATAAGGACTTCTATGGCAAAAGTCATAGAATTATGCTAGTACCAATTCAATGCAATCAGAAATATTGAGCAGCATAAAAAGGACTGAGTTTTGAGAGATTATTATACACTATCAACGTTTAGATGTAAACGTGAGGTTTCAAATTTCAAAATGTGAGAATGTGTTCAGTTGCAATTTGGCCTACAAAATGGATGCACAATCACATATCACAGACAATAATTTGTGCCAGTGTATGTCAAACAGACATTGCAATTACAGTACAGTAATTATGTACTGTAATCATTTGCAACATATTGTCCAGCCCAACCTACAGTATTATGGTTCATGAAGTTGTCTTTTTCCAAATACGCCACTTTTTTGTCTCAAATTCTACTCTATAGCAGACAGTCTTCTCTATGTTCAAAGGTGTCTAACAACTTGATATGGGTGAAATCACAGTCTATCGATCCAGTATCGCACATGTATTTTCTATCTGGTGGTGAGGACAGTGTATTGAACATGTCCTAATTCTCGGTGGACAGTCGTGCTGATGATTCTTCTCACTGTCATGTGTCTTATTTACACTTCTTCTGACACTCTCCACGGCAAAACTGTCACATCACATCATCTCATCCTGTCACCAACATCCACAAGTGAAAAGAGCTCTTCACAACTTCTCCACGCACATCACTTTGTGTTTGTGTGCTGTGTTTTTGTGAGTTTGTGTCCCTTCGGTGAAATTCGGCTCGCTTGTTTAGCAGCTCCAGCAGTGGTGCACATCTGTTTTGGGCTGATCCTGGGTAACACAAGGGAGACGAGCAGCAGTACAAGTTGAAGCAGAAGTGACTATTGTCTGTTCTTTTCAGATGTGTTTCAGAGACTACATGATTGGTTAGTGTTCATTGTAAGATTTGATTGATATACTAAGACAAAGTTATTGTTTTTCCAAATGACTTTGTTCAAACTTTGTGCACTTTATATTGTTTTGTGTCCACTTTTGAAGGACTTTGAAAGAGATTTTATTTTACTTTTATATAATTAGGCAGAATGGTGGTCAGACTGCTATGTATTCAGTGGAAACAGCAGTGGAAACTATTTTACATTACAAGTTTTTTTCATAGTATAGAGAAAATTACATAAAGTAAAACACTCTGTGCACAAGGTTTGAAGGTTGCCCAATAAGTCTCAGATCAGTTTTTTCAAAGTAAAACTGCAATGCTAACTAATAAGCTAACCACACTAGTTTTGCAAGCCCTTTAATCATTTTTTGTTATTTTTTTCTGATATTAGGAGAGATAGAGTGTGTGTTTTTTGGTTAATTTGAATATTATATAACAGGCTAGCTATTAATTTATATGGAAAAATATTTACCTGATTTGAGAAATTATTGCAGTGTTATTTTGTTAACAGGAAATCAGAATGCCGGTTGGTGAACATTATTTCAGTCAATTCAGCATTTCTGGTGTTGTGTGTTACTACTATGGACTATTGCCACTGTACAGAGTTAAAAAAGGTCAATATTTTGGAGTCTTCAAAGAAAACATATTATTACAACACTTTAAGCTGTATATTTTTATACTGTATTGAAACTCTACCCCATCTTGTCCACATCACCTCAGCAGCTGACAGCCTGTGGGTCTGCAGACTGAGAGTGAACAGTCTGTGAGGTAGAATAACTGGGCCCATTCAGAGATGTGCACTCATAAATCACACACAAACTCACCAGGCTCCAGCGCAGACTCAGACAAACCCTCTCCACAGCACACATCTCATCTGCAGGAGGGAGCGCCATAACTCATCACCAAACACCAGAGGACAGCCGAGAGAGGAGGCGTTTAACGGGTAAACTTCTCCACAGGCAGCACACAGAGACCACAGGCACGAGGCGGGACACACACGGATCACTGTATACAAGAGGGAAATGAAATTAAGATCATTTAGGTGATCAGCACAAATAGTACCAAAAAAGGACCCAAGTCAAAATATGTGTGATAAAAAATGGTTTCTAAAGTCAAAACCTGTCTCAAAAGGACACTTGGTTAATGTTACTATTTTTCTGTGCACATTCACTTACTAATCATTACATCAGATCTTTTAAACTGTTTTTTATGCATTTTTTATTTGTGAGTGATATAGAAACTACCATTGCCTTCCTTGAGTAATGTTTTGTTCTGTTTGTGGGTTTAATGCACTGAGCAAAATGTAGAACTGGCATTCTTATAGTATGCAGAGATGCATCGATCCTGCTATTTCAGGCCCAGTACCGATATTGATATTTATACCAATGGAATGATACTGTAAATTTACATCACAACCATCGAGATACATTTACAATTTTATACCCCATGAACCTTTTGGGTACTTCCTTGCTTTTAAGGGTCAACGCAAACCTTTCTTTTATTTTAATTTTTTTCACTGAATGCCTGATGCAACTGGGCACATACTGACTAGAGTTTTGGGCATCCCTTTCTCTCTGGACTGAAACTGAAAGCTGTTGGCTAATTCTCACTTTATCTCCTAATGTCTTCAAATTTAAGGTTTTGAAGTCTGTCTCTAACGTCTACAGTTTCTCTTCTGTCTGTTCCACGTATAGCCCATGCATCCTCATTAATGACCTATTTCATGGCACATTAATTTAAATGATTTTAGGCAATGCAACATTAGCACATCTCGCAGCTCATAAGTCTTTCTCACAGGGCAATATTTGGACGTTTCATTTGGTGGAATTCCTCACAGCTTCTGACTACAAGGACTTTTTTTCCATCACAGAGAAAGAAATAATGTATTTTATGTTGCTCTAACTTTTCTAATTTTGTCTTTTGTGAAATGCTTTTGTGATGATGTTTCTTTGTCAGACCGCCAAAAGATCACAGCTCTCAAACAAAAGTAGTCTGTATTTATTGTCAGCATACTATTACAGCTGCAAAACTGTGGCTGTTATGTGACATGCATTTCCCTCAATCAAAAAATAAAAATGTAATGTATCTTAAAAACTATCAATATGACAGTTTGGGCTTGTGTTTTGTTTGTTTGTCTATTTGTAGATTGGTCCAATAAAACAACCGTGTTTGCATCATGTAACAACTATGCCAAAATTACCAACTGTTTTAGCTAAATTATGTATTATACTGTTTTGTTTCTTTACCGTTGTTACTAAAAACATAAGCATGAGAACTTAGCACCGATCTCATATCCCTTCTCTGTTCAAACTGCAAACTAATATATCTAAATGGAAACATAAATTACTGTGAGAAATATTTATAATAAACAAAAGCTTTACCCAGTCACCGAAGGATTTTGTACATCCACATTCACCTTCACATTTCTGAACATTACGTCATTACAAACTCCAAACTTCACTCTTTTTTCCTCTCTGAAGTGTTTTAGCTGCTCTGCTGGACCCCTCTGTTTGATGTATTGCTTCACTTTGCATCATTGCCCTTGATAAAATCTGGAATCTCACTGCATCCCATTCTTCTCTGTGAACCGGAGCTGCTGCTGAATTTTCCCTTTTCCATCACACTTTTACCTTATCAATATTTATTGTCCAAGTTAATTAGAATACAACTTTCTACCTCTGATAAACTTTATATGTTTAGGTTTAGCAGATTTGCTGTTTTTTAAATCATAAATCATTTGACTTTATACTAATATTGACATAGAAACGTAAAGTACATTTTATTTTAAAGTAAAAAGAGGTACCATTGCCAGTTCTGAGTAATTTTTTAGATCTGTTTGTGGGTTTTTAATGCACTTATCAAAATGTTTAGCAATGGCATCCTTATATGTAATTTCTTGTTGTCAAAATCTTATGCATCATTTAATATATATTATTAAATGTACAATCGTATATACATAATCTAATACATAATTTTCATCCCGCATAATCTATTTTATTATGGGCCCACCTTGTGTTCTTTTAATCTAATGCTTTTGGAATTTTCTTTTAATGTTACTTCACATGAATATATTAAAATGTGTTGGTGATGGTCATATTTGCACTGTCTCAAATGACACACCTAAAATGCAACTTAGAACTGGTGAATATATTTAGAAATTTTATGGTTTTACGATCTGCAGTATTTCCTTCTAATGCCATAACTAACGGTAAAATTGAGCCGTAAAATGCCTGAATTGTAGAAGTGCGGTTTTCCTGGTCCTTCATAATGGGCTCTGTGAGGGAGGATCATGGGAGGATTATGGGCCGTAATTAAAACGCTTATTTAATGTTGGCTGTCATTTGTGAGAATAGGGAGATCTTCATAAAACAGAGACACTCCATCATCAGCCCTGGGATTCACAATATACATACACATAAACATGGCAGCCTAATAAAGGTAATATGGGGCCTTTAAGCCACATGTAGGATGGTTATTGAATAATTAGCAGGGATTATAATGCTGGATCATATTTAATGGAATATTTAATAAAGACGCCGGCATCATAAGGTTTTTAATATGTTTGGAGAGCATGAGGATTAATTGTAATGTATGCCATTCTTTCACTGTTTAATTGCCAATAAACATATTATTGAGATCATATGTCATTGGCTTTGTTATTAAGGATTTCAAAGCTTTGGTCAATCACACACCTGCATAAAAATCACTTGTATAAGCAGACATAAACATTGCAGAATTTAGTGTTAACTTTTTTCTGGCTGCCATTGTGTTAGTGTGCACAGAAAAAGAATGAAAAATGCAAATTAATATTGGCATTGGAGCATGTATCAGAGGCCAAAAAATATTTCTAAGTCACTTGGTTCTTCAATGTTCAATCAGCTGTATATTCTGCCTGTCAGGACACATGTGGGTCTAAGCAGTGAATGAGATTACAAATATAGGGCTTTGTATGGGCTTATTGGCAACTTTGTTGAATAGACTGAGTTACCTTCATGCGAGCTATCAGATCACATCAACAAGTGTAATTTATTACCTATTTGGATTTCTATTGTTTTCTTTCTTTATATAGCATGCCAGAGGTCAGAAACATAGATGATATAGGCATACACTGAATTGAAATTAATTGTAGTCTGTAAGTTTACTCAAATACAAATACAACTTTACATCATAGAACAGTGTCAGTAAATTTTTTACATTTTGTTTTTTTATTTTCTATTTAACTTTTTCTTATTTTAGGAAACTTACAGACTAAAGCTTTTGCAGGTGGGCAACAGCAGCAAAGAGCTCTGGGTCTACGTTGTAAAGTGCCAGTTAGTCTAGCTTAGGAGACTCCTTGCTATCTCGTTTTGAAGACTAAGCACTCCCCTATGTTGTATTCTAATTAATATAATTTACAATGTACAACTGTAAAAATAACAAGCAGAAATAAAATGACACTTAGTGGATTGGGTACACAGCAGTAGATGAAAAAAAAAAAGGTACTAAAATAAAAATGTCAGCATCTATCTGAAAGGCCTTTCAGCGTAAACAGAGGGACTGGTGAGTCTTAAGCAAAAGTCTTATCTGTGGACCTCAGTGTCTGTGTAACCGCTATGAACTTTCTGCAAAGACTTTTAACTTCTGAGATCAAATAATCCTGACAGTCCCAGCGGAGGAGCATGTCATTGTGTGTGTGCATGTCTTTGATTGTAAGAGCTGGTAACAAGTGGAAGAATGCAATTAACTTACCCTGGCATCTCCTGAGACAATTCTTTACCAACATAAATTAAAAGGATGAAGCCTCAGGCAAAGTTAGACAGTGACAGCCTCTTAGGCCTGACAGCATCCTCTGCCTTCCCATCATGCAACGGGAGAGAGGCACGGACCGACGATTCTGCCAATCATTAATATGCCTTTCATGTACACAATTAGCACTTGAATATAAAACAATGTTATGTGTTAGCTCAAAGTTCTGCCTTGTTGTTCTTTCTGTAGGTGTTAAGAAAACTTGACTGACAGCAGGTCTAAAGATTAATAGTTACTTTCTAAGCTTTCCACTAAGATGTCCACCTACCTATGTTATAAAGTTAGTTCCTCATCAAAAACATACCTAGACTGAGGTTTTGTCACATTCACACCTTTGAATAATCCTGTTTGCTGAAGCACTATCCTTATCAAGAGCTTAAAACATATGGTTTCAGCTTTTTACAAAAAATCCCAGCTTGCTTATACCTGCCATCATTTTTATGTTATGTTT
>JAVQJW010006600.1:0-12616 GCA_036025195.1 Hypseleotris klunzingeri
AGTGGTTATTGTTGTTTTTTCTGATTTGGTCCTAAATGAGGAGCAGCAGGGTTCTGTGATGACCATTTACCAAAATTAAAATAATTCATGATTTTCATTTACCTGTAAGCTTTAGACAAAGCTTTAAAATACAACACATGCACAAACAAAAGGGCATGTCTCATTCTCACAGAAGTCTAGAAAAGGATTGTGTCTTATTTGTGGCAGCACCGTGTCTTATCTGTAGACAGGGAGCTGGATGTGGCTTTGCTGGTGTTGCTCCAGCAGCAGAGGCATCCCCATGGCTTGGTACCCACGGCCCAGCATGCGCTCTTTGATGCAGGGAGGGTGAATCTCACTGATGAGGCACTCCAGAGACTGCAGGCTACTGCTGAGCACAGCGGCGTGGCACAGGCTGGATGTGGGTAGTCCTCCAGTCAGGTTTTGGTCTGCACTGTAGGCCTGGCTGTGAGGAGGGGGGTGGACTGACTGATGGGGCTGTGTTTGATGGTGATGCAGATGCTGTGACAGGACCAGGTCTCTAGGTCTGGTGGCACACATACCACCTGCCATCACCTGAGAAGGATAACAGTCACTGTTTGGGGTGGCTGTTACGTTATCCCAGAGTGGAGCAAAGTACGGGCCAGTGGAGAAGTCCTGCATGTGTCCACAGCTCAGCCGCTCCGGCCCACACCCCACACCGGAGGGATGTACTCTGTATGACAACTGAGAGGAGTAGGCCAAAGGCAGGCCACTGTCAGGGGACTGTCCAACCTGAGAGCTGTACATCCTCACTGGTCTCTGCTGATATGCCTGCTGAGTCTGTTGGTGCTTTGGCTGCCATGCTCTGTAGTCCGTCTTGTCCAAATACATAGCCTTAGCCATGTCTGCAGTCTGTGTAGGTAGAACAGCCCCTGCGTATGTCACTCCGCTCTGAGGCGCTGCTCCAGGGATGAAGTCTGAGCGGGCCACAGCAGCTACAGCCTGCACAGAGGGGCTGGCCCGGGCCTCTCCTCCCAGCTGCAGGGCCTGGCTGTGTGTTTTTCTGTTCATCTGCCTCATCAGGCTTTGAACCTGGGCCAGTTCAGACTGGGGGGCCAGGCTGGGATCCCCTGAGGCCATCCCAGTGCTAGAACACAGTGTGTCAGCGGGCACATCTGCTGACTTACAGGAGCTTGTATGATAAGCCTTATGTCCATGTCTGTAATTGGAATTATTATAAGGTGCCAGTGATGTCTGTCCGTTCACATGTTTAGTCCTTTTTCCCTCAGAGTTTTTCACCACTCCTTTGACTGTCACACAGGCTTTGACAATAGCTAACAAGCCCTGATATCCTCCCGAGTATGGGTAGGAACTATAGCTCTGTCCTGTTGTGTCAAAGCCATTGACTGTTTTATTTAACTGTTTATGTTGTGGCACCCGGACTTCTGTTTGAAAGATCTTGATGGACAGTGGGCTGCTGGCAGTCTTCTGAGCAAAAGCATCCAGCTCTGCAGGAGATGGGTATCGAGAAACCAAGGACGCTGGCTCGCCTGAAAGGTAACACAAACATGTTTTTAGAATCTTAAGTAATCAGTTGAGATTTCCTGTTCTTACAACCTCAAAGCAGTCTCTCAATTTGGTAATGTATTTCAGTCCTTGCAGATAAAATCTTGTTTCACTTAACATTTGAACCTAAACCTTTTTTCCAGTAAACAACCTGTGAAGTTATGTAAATCAGAAAATAGTTCAAGAGCACTTCTGACTAAATGATGTGCTGGTGAGACAAAGCACATTTGAACAGTATTCTTTCAGTCGGTTTAACTTTTAACAAAGGTGAAAATGAGGTGCACAATAAATTACAATGCATCTTAAAGCAGGCCTTAAAGTCATACATTTTAAACTGCTTTATACAATCAAAATCCTAACATGAAATGGGGTTAAAGTATTCAAATTAACCGAGTTAAAGCTGTGAAATGGTGAAGGCAATGCTGGCAAAAGGCTATAATCTGTGATAAAAAGACGAAAAATCAAAACAAAACACTTCATTTTAATTTCAATAACAAAACCAATTCCTGCTATGTTGGGAGAGCTCACTTGTTGTCCCCATTTCAAATTGATTTGGGAGTTCATTTCATTTAGGGCCTACAGTGATCTTCAGACTGTGAAAATGACTCAATCTACCAAGATCCACCTCATGAACAGAATAAATTGCATGTTTAAAATGGAGGGGGAAAAAAACAGGGGTAAGGTAGACTGTTCAATCCATGCGGCAATCTCCCAACGGAGCAGAAGGGAGCGGTGCGGTGGTGCCAGAAGCATGAATGAATTCTACAGAGAAATACAACAAAAGCAAAACACGGCTTATTATGTACCGCAGACTAGTGCTGCTTTGGAAAACAATGACATCTGGGTTTGCCCAAGGAGTTGTTTATACTGTATACAGCATCAAGATGTGAGCTGGATCCTCTGAGCTTTCTCATAATCTCACTGTGGAGAGAGAAGTAACAGGAAAAACCAGCTGCACAAACTCTCCCTGGCTTATGGCTGTACAACCTTAAAAAGATGCATCTAGAGCAGGCCTATTCAACAGGCGACCCACGGGCAAAATTGGACCGACTTAAATTATATCCGGCCCGCAGCAGATTAAATTTGTCATTTATTCTGATAATTATAGTTTTTGCATTTGCTGTTTTGCATTTATGAAAGCTTTGTGTTGAAATAGTTTGAATGTCAAGAAAAATAAAAGAAGAATTAGTGAGTGATATCGTAAGTTCCTAAAATAATAAAAAAAAGTTACAAATGTTTAAAATGTGCTATCCTTTCCTGTCCTGTGATGGAAAATAGGTGGTCTGTAGTCTGTAGAGGCCAGGGAGGGGACTAAAGTAAAACTACTATTTGTCAAATTGGTAACCCACAAACATATTAATTTTAAGAAACTTACAGTCTACACTTTTCATGTGACGATTTGCCGTCCAGCCCACAAATCTTGGAATATTATAATGTAATTAGTCCCCCTGCAGATGAAGTTGAATAGTGAATAGAGCTAAAGGAGACAGCTAGTACATAGGGTGATTTCAGAAAAAAAAGATCATGTAAATTCAGCTTGTACATTTAAGCTGACTTTAAGTAGACATTTGATTTACAAGTCAAATTGAGCGTAATCAAAATCGAAAGGCTACAGCCAGACCAAACCAGCATCACCAAACCAAAAGTAAAGTAATATTTATACTTGTCCACCACACATTTTTGAGTCTAAATTTCTGTCAGGTAAAAGAACACAACATTATTGCATTTTGCTTTTACAATTTAGTTATAGCATTTGCCAATACTGTGATAAGAGCATTTTTCAATACTATTTTAAAGCTTATAGTATCTGTATTTTGTGCCTGCAGTTTAGTTTATTACCAAAAGAAGATATTTGTGTGGGCCAAATGGACTCCGTCACATGTCATGGTTCTGCGTAGTGCGATTGACTTGCGGTTCTACAAACACTTTGAATGCTAACACGTCTTCGCAGGGTGTCTGATATTGTTAGGCCAGAGATTAGAGCCCTGTCAGAGCCATGGAGACACAACACAGCTGCACTTCCCACTGGGGCTGCCTTAATGTGGTACTATGGTAACCTCATTAGCAAATAGGCCTTTCCACGCTTTGAATTTGTACATTTGTCATTCGCAGACCACTACGGAGTGACATATGTGCATAAAGAGGGATTGTTTTTGCCTGCCGATACTGACAGAAACCCAGTGGCAATGATTATTAAAACCAAGATCAGAAAAATGGCACAGCTAGGAGTAAACCTGTTTTAAATTACAAACAGGGGTAATTGTTTCTGTCCTGTGGGCTTTGACGCCAATCAGTGGTGTTAAATGGTAGTCAACTAAGTGCAGTGTGCGCAGCAGCTGCAACACATGACAGTATGTCATCTGAAATACATGGGTTATTAAAATCAACCTGGCATTAAAAAACATTAAGGAAACCAGATTGGTAAAAAAGCATTGTTGCCTAAACCTGAAACATGTTAAGCTTATAAACATGTAAAGACCTAGTATCACATGTATAAAATAAAAGTTTAGTGTGTGAACTAATACAACAATTCAAATAAATACAGTAATCCATATTCAACCATGGTACATTATGTTTTCAAAGGAGGGAAAATGAGTTATAATGATGTTCTCCCCACCTTCCATAAACAAACCGAGTTAAACATTTCCATAGTTTCAGCTTGGGACATGCATGATCCTTTAATCAGCCTACAGCGCCTTGAGGAGATAATATTCATCACGCTGTTCCTGAAGTAGGTTTGCATTAATACGGGTTTCATTTGGAGTACACAGCAGGCACATACACGAAAATAATGCACTGCGTACACTGTACAATCCCAAAGTGGCTCAAAAGCTCATTAAAGCTTATCTCAATGGTTACCAACAAGGGGATGGTGTTCCCCAGGGGGCTGGGAGATAAATTGGAGGATCTAATGCAACACAAAATTTCACAACTTCTGACTTTACTCTTATCGCTGTTTTATATTGGAAACTAAGAATAATCCCAAACTATGTGGCAGGCTATGCACATATTAGGGATGAATGATATGGCAGAAAATATAATATCACAACTTTTATTAAACCAAGTTCACAGTTTTAATTTTTTTCATATTTTTAGTTTGACATTGAATTTGGTGAAATGATGGTGAAGAGCAGAGCATAAATGAATGTACTGTATCACCATTCAACCATCTTCCCAGATTAGCTCGATCTTCACAACTTCATATCCAAGTTAATGTTTTATCTCCATATCGTCCACCACTAGCACATATTATAACATGTTTTTCTCCTTTAAAAAGAGCAGTAGTATGGGCATATTACTGAGGTCCAGAGGCATAAAATATAGCCACGCATCAAATACAAACATGGGGATGTTGACATGACAACCAGGAAATGGCAACTATGCTGTCAGGTAAAGAGAAGCGCCGAGATAATTAGCAGTCTGACCTTAAGCACTTAATCACCCCGTACCTGCACATAGCACACCGCTTCCCTCCGTTGCCTGAGAGTCGAGGCGAAATGGCCCTAAATATACCATTAGCTCTGTTGGCAACAACCTTGACTGGTTTGACAGTTTTCATTTAGTGACCCCTCAACACTACTGGATTTGAGACAGTGATTTATGCCAGATTAAAAGCCTGGTTCGTATCTCCACTAATGACACTGGTGTTTGGTAAGTCTCAAAGTCTGGATTGATAGATTTAATGGTCCCAGTCAAATGCACTCTGGGTTGGGAAGAGGCGGTCCACATTAAACATGCTGTTCAGGCGATGTGGCACCCTGTGGAGTGAAACTGGCACGCTTTCACAGGAAACACCTAATCCTGATTTCCTCCTTCCAGCCAGGAGACATGCTCGCAAAGAAACAGCGGGGTGGCGGTGGTCCAATCATAAACTCACAGTCACCAATACGGCTATTTCATTGTGTGGGTTTGCTTCTATATATGCATTTTGGCCTAAAAAAGGAGAGCTTATACACAGGCTTTGAAATAATTGGGGAATAATAGGTAGGTTATTTACCATGCTGCTCTCTTAACCCACGTCCCGCCCCCATACAATCACGCTCTGTGTTTTCCGTCACTTTAACTGCCTAATCTTTTCCCCGTGGTCACACTCCGAGCCATTTTCTTCCAAGATTAGAGCAGAAACCTCATTGTTTTGCTGCAGTTTGAGTTAATCACTAATTTATGAGCAAAACAACCCCGGGGGCAGCTCTGAAAACAGAAGTTGCACCAGGACACCGCCTTCCCTAAACCACAGCTTTCATGGTTACACACCCCCGGGGCAACATAAGGAAAGCATTACAGTGACCACTAGATATGATTCTCCGGAGATAAAAGTTAATTTCATAAATTATGCCGGCTCATTTCCATACATGTGTGCTGAAGCGCGCGGCTACAGCTCTGCGTGCCTTTGATGTTGTGCAGAAACTTATGGGACACACTTTGAGATAACAGATTTTGCATGTCAAATCCTGAGCAGCAGCGTAGCATTTGGAGCTGGCAGTTAATTACAGGCCAGCGCCTCTGTGCCTGCCTAAATACTTGTTTACCACACCAATAATCCTGATATTTAAATGCGCCAGCCTACCTTCAGAATTAGGGACGAGGCACAGCACTTTCAAGACACATTAAAACCTATGTCTCTGTTACCATGACAACCTCCTCTAAGTACCCTGTTGGCCCAATAAGCCCAGTCATTAGAACCATGTAATTAATTGGCCCTGCCTCCATTCATCTGTGGGAGACAAGCTTCTGTACTTGGCTGTTCGCTGCTTAAAAGCAACAACCTCAGTACACCAGCCCTACTTTATATTGAATCTATGCAATACTTAATTATACATAATACAAAATAAAGTTCAGACCGTTAAACATAATGAATAAACATAAAACTATGAACAGACCAGCCAGCAGATATTAACTTAACAAACCATGGCCAAAGTCCTAGATCTACTGTAGCTGCACATGGCTTTGGAGAATACCAGTATGTGTTATGTAGTAGAAGCTTTGTGTGAGAATTTCTAATGTGCTATGTGCTTAAAGTAACTGTAGTTCATTACCAAAGGTATCAATGCATGTACAGTTGTAATAATAGATATGTGTCAACAATCACACATAGTTGTTTCGTTTCTTTCACTGACATTGACCCCTCCGCAGACTCCCACACATCTACATGTTAAATCCAGGTCTTTAAATGTTCTCTTTTCTCCAGTCACTTACATGTACATGAGACGTGCCCAGAGTAACCTCAGGGTTGAACACTGTGTTTGAGGAGGCTCTGGCCCATACCCTTTGCACCAGTGTCACTTCTCATTTGTTTCTGTGCCGCTTGCCCCAGCTTGGGTAAAGTTTCTCCACACAAAGCCGACTCTCGCTCGGGCCAATAGCGTGGGAAAAAAAGCACTTCCAGTCTGTGCTTTCAAGCTGAGACGGCAAAGACGAGCACAGCGCTCATTCACTCTCATCATATAATTCCTCATACTCGTTTCACAGAAATCTTTCAAATGGGTTTCTGTGGCTAAAAGCTTTCACGTCCATTGCCTTCCCTTTTATTGATAGCTAAAAATGGAAATGGCTTTCAAAAGCGCACTAAGCGACTAAAGACTGTCCCAATTTAGCTCCAACCCAACAGCGATGAGTCTAATGAAGAGGCCTGGGCCACACACACAGAGCTCTCATCAGTCTATTCCCTGTGGTTTGAGTGAAATGTGAGGCTTGAGCTGCAGGGTTCTACAACAAGCACAGTCACTCAACATAAAACTCAAAGGGGGGCGGGCGGACCCTGCAGGTAAACAGGATGTGAAATGCACCCCCAGTTACAGTATGCCCCGGGCAAAGTGGGTCCCTCTGTTCTGGCGTTTAGCAGACAATCGCTTCACTGATTCCCAATTAATATTTAATAACACAGAGACAAAGGGCCAATTCACTCTGGGAGCAAGATGGGAGATGAGGAAGGATTGGGCTGGGAGGAATTCCATTTTTTAAAATCTGGATAAAAATAGACAGCGTGCCACCTTGAAGAAGCAAAGTAAATGTTCATTTCTTGGAGATTGTGTGAGAATGTTAAATTACACGCTGGTTTCCTTTTTTTCACCTGTTAGTGCAGTGATGTATTTATGACTCTAAAGGATGTGTAGTTAAGTGACCTAAAACCCAGGTTTTAGCCCCGCTCCATCTGACAGGAAGTCTAAACAGTGGCAGTAATTGAAAACACCTGCGCGCATTAGCAGGAAGCCAGGTTAATCCAAGCACAGCTGTCCCTAAAAGCTGACAATTAGGCACCATTATACTACTATATGTTCATTCATGTTGTTTTTAAAAGTGAAAATAGTGCATTTTACCCAGTGGATAATCCAAATCTCTTCTTAATATTGTATCATACAACAATACTGTTATTGTGATATGGGTAAATATCTATAGACAGTTTATGAGCCTACAAACTGAAAATACATTGCAGGGAAAACATAGTAACTAAATATGGATAGAACAGCCAGATAACTCACAAAAATATGGTACACACTAGGAGTGAGCAATGTCTAAAGTGTGTACATCATTAGTAACCTTGTAAAGTAACGTTGATTATGTCATTTATTTCACAGTCCACTTTGACCTGAGCACATTGGCACAGCAGGAGCTTACTGATTAGCTCACTATTAAAAGACATAATCACCAGAAGAGTCATAATTCTTTATTTTAAGAGCTGTGCAGCAGCTCAAGCCTCAGTAGACCTTTAACTCTCTTATATGGCCGTCACATGCACTCAGAGCTTCTTATTAAAGGGACTATAGAGCTCACCTTTAGAGTCGCGTGGCTGCAGCTGTGGGACAGGCAGCAGCAGAGGTGGAGCTGGGGCCATGACACTTTTGGACGGAAAGTCCAGATGCTGTGAGGAGAAGTTCTGCCGTCTTTGGATACACGCCAGCATGATAGTTCACTATGGCTGCACACAGCCTCAATGTACCTGCTGAAGAAAAGACATACATATTGTCAGCACAACACAGGTAATATAAACACTGCAAACGAGAGTATAATATCAGTGTTAGTGCCAATTTGAGCCTATTATAGGTGACTGGTATAAAGTTAATTACATTTGTTTGCAGATCACTTGTATCAAATGCCTTCTGTAAAAATACTAAACCCCACATCAGGCTTTGCCTCTCCAAAATATTGAGTGTAGAGTTAAGCAACATAAATTGTACATCCACTCCACTTGGGTCCTTTTAGCACATTAAAATGCAGGCACCCCCTATGAACTGCAGAGACAGTACATTTAAGTAATATCACTTAATGATGACTTGTACTGGAGTTCTTCTGCTGAGTTGCTCTGGTGGCTCTTTCCTGTTCTTTGCCTTGTTCTTTTGGCACTGATCAAACAAATCATTTAGAAAGCCTTCTGTAGCCTGAGGCTGTGTGCTTCCATTTGTAAACAGCCTGAAGAAGTTCCATATATTTATGACCCTAATGATCAATGCGGAAACCACTATCTGAAATATTCTGTGCAGTGTGATAAGGGTAATGATACTTCACACTAAACACAGCTGTGTTTCAGACATGAAGGGAAGATTTCATTGGCAATCACATTTGACATTCTCTTTGATTATCTGAAGGCGTCAGCTATGTGAGTGCCAGCACTCGACAGCAGATGTGAAACACTACACATGACTGTGAATCAGGCAGAAACACCTTAGTAAGGCACTTCTTTCGAAATGTATATAGAATATATATGTCAAATATATGTAGAGACAAGGACCTGTCTAAAAACAGAAGGACTTTGATTTGTGTTTCACTCCATTGACTCTCATTAGACCTTGAGAGACACAGGTCAGTGAAGTGAGTCAAATAGAAGCGTGTTCACAAAGAAGCTTAGACGATTAGCTTGAGTTCAGAAACAGAGACAGGACGTCTTTCATTTTCCTCAGGTGTCTGATGATTCCCTCGCTCTCCCCTCCTCCACTCAACATCTGTCCCTTGATGACAAGCCCACTTCAAACTGCTCCATGCAAGCTGTCTCATCAGAGCACACCCGTGTGAGAGCTAAAAGCCTCACTAAGGTCACATTCCATTTGGAAAATAATGACAATTTCACAACAAGCCTGCCATTACAACACATTTGTCAAGAGGGAAGCTCTGGAAATGCAGAAAGGCCACAGGAGAAGAAAAGGTATCTCCAGGGAAATCCCTTGACTAATACAAAATGAGATGTGAATAATATGTAGATGGATGGAAATGTGTCAATGAGGGCATTATTATTCAAAGAGTGGCCTGAAGCCTGAAGAGGAGAAACTTTCACAGAGAGCAGAAACATTAGACAAGGCAGAAAGGACAGTAAAGTACTACAGACACTACTTTGATCTTGCTATCTGCAGCTTTCAAATGTATGTATCACTGTCAACAGGAAAAGATATTTAGAAAGCATCTAATGTGTAGAGAAGAGTCGGGTCTCAACACAAGATTTTTGCTCCAACTTGGTTTTGTTTAGTATGAACATGGCCCATCTATATGATAAACCACATTAATATTTTTGATGTAGAAGCCTCCTTTATAGCACCATCAAAAATTCAACAAAAACACATTCCTTCCTTTTTCTAATAAGATCCTTATATTATCTCTACGTGTGCCATGTGTTGCAGCCTTGAGCCTTCATTTCTGCACATTTTCATCTTTCCATTTCAAGGACAAGCTCAACAAAAACAAGAGGTCACAAAGTTGAGGCTGTTAAGGCGTCTAATCCTGCTCACTTTTGGGCCACATCCATACAACTGATAATCAGCATTACGAGGTCCACTGTGGGCTTTCCAAAAAGATAAGCAACACTGTGCTTTGCGGTCCATCTACTGTCCCCCATGGTTTACTGATAAGGGTGTTTTGGCAGACACAAATGTACTTTTTCAACGTCTTTCCTTCACTGTTGACAGAAGAGGGTTAAAAATAAAATGGCTTATTTTCTAATGTGTCCACTATCCTAAGATAAACAGAGAAGCTGTGTAGGGTGGGCAATATGGTAAAAATATCATGATTTTTATGAAGCCAAGATCAAGATTTCTATAACTGACTCTGAATTGTCTGCCTTACCAAGAAGACTCTACATTAAACTATTTTTACTACAAATTCAATGTACATCCAATTTTTTATCATTATTATCATGAATACTGGCATTGTTGCAGTAAAAATGAGCATAAATGAATGCACTGTATCTCAATTCAATTTCTTCATAACTTCATATCAACATTCAATTTTTATCGCCACATTGCCCACCCCTACTTTATGACCATTTAAAGCTTCGAAGCACACTTAGAATATTCACCAGAAGGAAAGAATCTATTTGTAAGTCCATCTATATTAATGCCTTAATATAAATGGACTTACAAATAGATTCTTTCGGACCTTCTCAAGAAATATTGACAATACCCTATCCACACTTCCATCCATTCACCACACAATATCTTCTCACTTTGCCACATTCACACACTACTCTCTCTCTTTCACCCAACCGTGGCCAGTCCTGTTAGTTTTCTCAGTTAATAATTAGATGATAATGAAAAAGGTTTAGGAAGAACACCCTTTTCACTCTGTTGGGGGATTAGCATGTGAGGGCTATGCTAATGCCTTTTCCCTCCCTCTACGGCACTGCTAAAAATTCATCTAAGCAGTGGGCAAAGCGCAGGAAAAAAGGGAAAAGAAGACTCAGAAAGGTTAATTTAGGGAGAAATTAATGATTAACAGAGAGCATGGGGTCATTATGCGAGTGGTAATGCGTTGGTTCTCCTTGAATGAGAACGACATGTACTGTGAATAACAATGCACTTAGGCTATAATTAACTGTATATTATGTATGACTGTGACAATATGGAGTTGGAGCTCGCACCGCGGGAAGCTGTCTTATAGTAACGGAGACTAGACGAGTGTAGTCTGACAAAAGCTGGGCGATATGGCGATAAATAATAATAGATAAGATTTATACTGCTCTTTTCAAACTGCAACACACACTGGTGGTGATGGAAGCGTGGCTGCCATTGTGCGCCTGCAACCTCTCCAACCACCACTTTCATTCAATGGAGAAGTGTCTTGCCCAGGGACACAGCAACAGTGCTCATGTGGGGACTCAAACCAGCGACCCTCTGGTTGCAGGGCGAGCTGCGCCACTGCCTCCCCACTAAAAATATATTGTGAAGATGAAGTTGAAGTAAAAATCAAGCTAATCTGGGAAGATCATTGAATTGTGATACAGAACATTAATTTATGCACTTATGAATTAAGTATTATGATGATCATTGGATAAGATGTACAATGAATTTGTAAAGTGTAAGGCAGAAAATTCAAAGTCAACAAAGATCGTGATAATTTGTGATCATGGCTTAATAAAAATCGTGATATTATATTTCACCAGATCGCCCACCCTTAGTCGTACATAGACAGAGCAGTGCCACTACCACAGCTGCAGGTCTCATCTCTATACACTTCTCAGCGCACTGATCCCCCCTCGCCCCCTCATACATATTTAATAGAATCTATTACTTCTGGATTAGCCGATAAGAGCTGCCCTGGTTAAATTCTGTAATAGTTTGCATAATTGGTATGAGAATATAACAGAGACACGGATTTCTCTTTTCTCCTTGTGTGCGCTAAAGGAAATAAAAAGGGACACAAAGGTTCACATACAGGATAACCAAACAAATCACGAGCCACTCCAGTCGACATGGCAAGAACACTTAAGGCCTAGGGCTGATAACAAAAAGGCTCATTTCCATTGAGATTAGCACTGTAAAAGGTATTGCAACACGGTTTAAAAAAGGCTTTCTTATACGATTTATGCGGACCAGGCTGGAAATTTATGGAAACACAATGGCCGGGCGATATTCTGACAGATGTCCACAGCATTCAGATTCAGATGTAAATCATGCAGCGCTAATGGCCGGGTGTCTGGGAAAATATTAGGATTTTTTGCCATCTCCTCTGCACAAAATTTCAATACTTCGGCGCAATGAATAGGTGATAATGAAGGTATGGTACGTGTGAGTGTGACTGTAACAGGTTTTGTAATTATATAAGCCATCATCTGTGGACTTGTTTAAGAGACACTGTACTATACTTGATCTTGAATAGAGGGGACTTT
>JAVQJW010007045.1:0-10456 GCA_036025195.1 Hypseleotris klunzingeri
ATAGAGGTAGTCAGGGTCAGGTAACTTTTTTTCAGAAAGTTACAGACTTCACCTTTATGTAGGGCTGTTTTTTGTATAATTACTAGTGCTTAGCCAACTCCCAGTGGCCAGGAATAACTGTTTATCTACATTGGAGAGGACTTGAATTTTCTAATTCAGCAGACCGGAGGCACACAGCCACACAAAAAAATGTTGTATCAAACAAACAAAATATAACAAAATTTGTTTCCTACCTGGTTTCAATGGAGTGTGGGCAAGGTGCTGAATGACTGTGAGCAAGAGCACACATGAGAGACGTCATCCTTTGTGGAAGGTGGCATATACTGTACATCTTACTGCAAAACATGAAATGAAGTACAAATTGACCATGTTATTAAATAACAAGGGCACATGTATACTTTACAGTCAGAAATCAAGGATCAGACACCATTTTTAAACACTTGGGAGAAGCACTGCGGAAGTTAAAGGCCGCCGCATGCATTTCCATAAATCTGCAGCCGGATCATGCTAACAGTGTAAGAAAATGGTAAGCAGTTAGCTGAAATCACGTGCGGCTCATTTCCTCCTTATCCTCTGACTATGACTGAGGAGTCTTGTGATTAAACTCCCTTGTTGTGGTTTCTCACACTTTCTCTCTTGCTTTTTTCTTTTTTCACTGCGTTCCCATCTGTTGCGGGGAAAGCGAATCAAGGAGTACAGGACTACAAGGACGAGTTTGAGCAGCTTGTTGCCGTAGAGACCGAGATAAATATGCTGAAATCTTGTGATCATCTCCGTAATGCGTGGATATGTGTGGGAGTACAGAAGGAAAAAAAGGAAAAGGGGGGGGGGGCTGGCTTCTGACATGCAGCAAAAGAATTCTTAACAAAACTCCATATAACCCCTTCCAGTCCTTTGTTTCCACTCACAAATTGTTGCATCAATGCGGCAAATCAGATCTAATTAATACAAATTAGACAGTAGCTTTCACCATTGTGTGCCCCTTACCCGCCTGACTGTTTTGTGGCAGAGAAAAGATTGTGGCCTTGCTGAGAAAAAAGCAAGATATGAAATATGTTGTGATAATTAAGCAAGAAACAAAGTGGTAAATGATTAGTGCAAACATTCCTAAATGGAGGATTTTGTAAGCAGGCAGGCTGTAGTCACATGCTGGGTCGGATACAGGTCATGCCAAAAGAACGATCAACAAACAACAACTACTATAATCTGGACTTCTCACAGTCAAATCGGATTTAAGAGCATATTAGCAAAGGTAGCACATGCAGTGGGAAAAAGTGCAGGGCAGAGCTAATGCTGGGAGGAACGCAGGAATGCTTGATCACAAGATTCAACTTAAGAATTAACTGTAGGCTACCGTAAAAAGATGTACGAGAACATGTCCTGAAATAATAAAAGAATAATTTTATGAATGTTGAAATGCAATCTGCTAAAAGCTAGTGGAAAATATGTCTAGAATTGAGCTCTAAATTAGCTTTAAATCAAAGAAATACTATCCCCGGGCTATAGCTGAACTAAAAACTATTTCCAAAAAGGTGAGCGTGTTAAACAGTGGAACACATTGTACAAAGATTTGAAGTACCTGAAATTTGCAGTGTCTGGTGCAAAGCGGTCAGCACTCCTCCATCAAAACAACAAGACTGAACTGGTTTGAACCAATTGTGTGCACTCAAAAATTAGTCAACAAGGGCTCTACATGGTTAGAAAAGGACAGTAATGGAAGGTTCATCCAGGTAACATGAGCTTTTTTTTCCTGAAGGTGACAAATGTCCAAAGACTGGCCAGGCTGTGTCTAAATGTCATTGGATTAAAGGGTATTGCTTTGATTAGAATGAGTGTCAGGTGTGGCCAAGGGATAAGTGCAGATGGAGTGAAGATATGAGAGGAATACAAATAATTAGTATCCACAGTGTTCCATTTAAGTCAATTTTATTCTATCCACATGTAAAAATGAATTTGTTTAAAAAGCTCTCAAGTCAATCATTGCTACTTTCTCCTCTTCTTCACCATCAACAGTCTCTGGGATCCGGAATACCCACAGTGAATAGACATTGATTGATTAAGTGTTTTGAAAAAGCACTGGCACAGAGCAAAGGTCACTTTAATTCATAATACAATAATACAAATGGCATGTTCTTTCCGCTCAGCGTGTGGAACCAGGTGCATTTTCTGAAAACTGAATATTTCTTTGGTTATTTATTTTAATAAACTATGTACATTTTTATTTATATATTATATTGTAGACTCGTTTTCACTAATTACAGTCAGTACACAAAATGAAAGGTGAAAACGTCCACACATCAGTACAGACTGTTTTGACTAAAATGTATAAAAAGCACTAACTTTCTGTGCACTTTTAAAATATATATATATAAATAAAATATAGACTGAATAAATCCACCAATAAAATTAAATACTGTCGAATTCACAAGGTTTTATAATTACATAAACGTAGTCTGTTATACATTGTTATTGTATAGGCTGTATGTATATTATCTAACATAAACATGACCAGATAAATAATACCGAACTATCAAACAAATAAATAAGCACAAATGAAAAGTTCAGCAAACTGAAAACACTGTAAAAGGAATAGGCCGACATTTTTTGTTGCAATAAATAGATCATTTGACTTTTAGCGACAGCACAAATTACTAATATTTTCTAATCACTGTTTGTGATTTGGTGTCTAATGCTAATTAATGCAAGGACTTATCATTTCAATTTGCAAACTAAAGACTATTTCATTTAAAAACTTCAATTGGAAAGGAGTACTTATCTGAGCTGTTGATTAAGGTCTGTTAGAATAGACCAATTAGGGACCAGCCGGTTAGACAATTCACATACTAATAAAAAAATAACTTAAATGTAGTTGTTTGTTACCCATCATATATAAGTTTGCTATAGTAGGTGGTTATTTCATGCAGTAAACCTCTAATGCTAACCAGAATGCATGTGCAGCCTATATACTACAAGGGTGGAAATGTGTAAGTGCTTATTGACAGTCTCCAAAGTGTTGGTGTCAAAGCTTGCCCCGAGGGTGACCTTGCCTCTGTCAGGCGCCCATCTGCACCCATCCATCTTGTTTCTCCCCAGTCTCACCAGTCCATCTAATTTTTGAGTCCACTGGCTTTCTGTCATGCCCCACAATAGAGCCAGCCATGACAGCAGTGGAGCATTGGCACATTTCTTCTTCTTCTTAAAAACCTGCCAAAGTAATTGTCCCTCTGTGTGTTGCGCACTGACAATGAGATACAAAAGGACATCCAGCTGTCAGGAGCAGTTACTGGGAGCGGAAGCAGGCCGAGCACGTTCCACCTTTGTCCTTCTCGAGCTGGGGAGTGACGGTGTCGGGCACTTCTGATTGGAGCATGTCTTTCTCACTGGCGATGATGTGTTTCACCAAGCAGTTCGCCGCTTCATCGATGTTTATGTTCTCCTGCAGTAAAGGAGGAGATATAAAAATGTCAGTCTTGTGACAAAGAGACTGTAGTGTCAAGATGCATTTGTAATAGGAAATGGTTGTAAATGAGTTTGTTATATAAGAATTAATGAGCCAGAACATGTCAAAACAATTAACAATGAAGGATTTGGCAGACTAATGTGTGGTTATCATATTTATCAACATAAACACTTTTAGTGCTCTACCCCTGGGAAATAGCTAATAGTGGCTTAGAGGGTAGAGCAAGTCCTTCACTAACTGGAAAGTTGGGGGTCCTATTTCAAAAGCAGTTTGTACCAGAGCAGTTGTCTGCATGAACATGATGTGCGATTGGTGTCTGCTGGTTGAAGAATTGTGGTGTGTATGGCTGTTGTAGTGTGGCTGATTCAAGGCAGTTGTGGCAACAAAGTTAGCTTACCACCACTGGTGTATGACAGTGGAGTGAATTAATAATGGAGTCAGATGTAAAGCTTCCATTAAATTATGTCAATAGTATAGAGTAAATGCATTTAGGAAGAATAGAGTGACTCATGATATCTGAGCAAACTCTAAAGTGGCTCTATGTGGGAGTGATTCCTCTACACACAGAAGCAGCAGGGACTATTAATGTAGTGTAAATGCACACACTTAGTTAATATGTGAAGTGTGAAGCCGTAGAAGCCAGTGCCTGAATATTCACAAGACCTAAGTCAGTAGGACGTGACATGGAGCAGTCTGCAAAAACCTCGACCTCTGTGAGCACCAACACCTGCCCAAAACATTTACATCTTTAGCCTCCACATTCTTTTAAATCTTTGAAAGAATAGTAAAGGGATAGTATAGTTGCATGGTATAGTTTAAGATAAAACCTCTGAATAATTCTTCTGGCAGCCCATTTCAACACTGGCCTTTATTAGCAGCAAGTGCATCAAGCCTCATCCCAAATTATTAAGAGTCCTTTTTATGCTCCAGGGCAACTGTACACCCTTTGTTGTACCTATTACACTTACAGACTTGCAGCATTGATTTGCACTCAGAAGTCAATTTACATGAAAGGTCACTAGCTAATTAATGCTGAAGCTAGTGCCGTACATATCTAATGATTCTAGCTTGTGGACTGTTCTTGCATAGCCTCGCTTTTTTGTGGAGTAATACCAAATACCAAAAGAGCTTTGTGGTCAGAACTCATAATAGTTTTAGCATTTAGCTTCCACTAATTGGTCCCATCGATGATTGGACTGGCTTTGTGGACGCTGCTATTTTTCCCCTTTAGCGTGTAGCTGTGAGATTCCTTGCTCCACATTAGTTGCTATCTTAGGCTGTGTGGTGGTGTGTCAGTGTGTTAGTGTGTAGGTGGGTCCACAGCTCATCTCACAGTCGGAGCTCTCTCACAACGTTCTTTCATTGACTATGTGTGAAGACAGTTGAAAGGGGAGGTTACTTGTATTTCTGTTTTTGGTTAACTTACATTTTTTTCAGGCAACTGTGATTACTCCAGTCAATTCTTATATAGATCACTGCAGCTCAGCTCTGTATTTTAAGCAGAGGTGGAATGCAGTGTATAATGGTCACATTTTTTAAAACATTGCCAATTCGCAGTGGCCACTTTATTAGAACCTGTACCTAACATTGGGGCAGCAGTGAAGTGGTATCTCAAAGCAAATGACCTCTGGCATGAAAAAGGTATTTTTGCCTATAGAATTGCCCCCATTGTTTATGTGTCTTTAACTCCTAGACATAGTTGTACGCACAAATGATTGACACTTTTTTAAATACTATATAATATTTGGCACCATAAATTCAATCCATGTGTGTATGCTCATTATTTCATCTCACAAGCAGATCTACCAAATAAACTGGCCATTGACTCTAATAGTAGATACCAAGCACTTCTTCCACCTCAAAAGCCCATTGAACCTTGCGAAGGAGAGTGTGTGTACAAGTCAGTCCTTTTAAACAATCCCTCCTCATTATCCGTGTGTCTCCCTTGGCATTTCCACAGGGCCGATCAGGTGCTCTGTGTGATACAGTGGAGCTGGCAGGGAGTCAGGCTCAAGGATGTTTAAATGGGATGAGATGGCTGTTGGCACGTATAGACCTGGACACTTCTTTTGTTATCCACAGCACAATGCCACTATTAGGGCCATTGGTGTACACATTGTTGAAATACTGAGGTTTGATTTTTCAGGGGCAATTGAGGATGAGACTATTTCAGCTTCTCCAACTGGCCATTATAAGCTGAGGGAAAGTGTGTCATGTTTAGGTTTAGAACTGATTTATACTTTGTTTAATCTATATTTAGTCCTGGTTTAATTGTGAATGTGTGTTTAATTGTTTAGATTTGGTGTATCATATGTTTTGGCTAGGAGCCTTAAGATTACGCAAGTTGCAAATAGTTAGGGAAACTTTATATACATAAATTTTGTTGAAAATGAAAAATATTCATGCCATTGTGATATTACAGCATTTTATAATTATCTAGCACCAGGTCATTGCAATTTAAAGGTTGCGTTTTAGAGCATTTGTAAAGTTTCCCTGAAAGTCAAATTTCCCTAACTTGTTTTTAACAGAAACAACATCTCCTCACCTTAGCAGAGGTCTCGAACCACCCCACAAAGCCATTCTCCTGGCAGAACTGCTCCATCTTTATTCCGTTATTGGTCAGGACGTCGCGGCCCTGGTCACATTTGTTAGCCAAAAGCACAGTGGCTACATGTTTCCCATTAGCTAGTGTCAGTTTGGAATCCAAGTCTTCCTTCCATTTGGTGACAGCATCGAAAGAGGCGGGTCTTGTGACGTCGAATACAATGAAGGCGCCCATCGCTTCACGGTAGTACACGCGGGTCATGTTTCCAAATCTCTCTTGACCTGCAATAAGCACAGATTTGTCTAGTTTCAAAATATGCAATACAGTCTAAATGATGAAAATGGAAAGCAGGATTTTAAATATTGTGAGACAAGCCCATTGCTTTGGATAGTTACTAACTATCTTGACTGAGTTTATGTCCACAAACCTGATTTCAGCATCATTGAGTCTGGGGATTAGCATGAAGAGATAGAAAGATGTGAGAAGCCTATAACACCATTACATAGTGAATAAAAAGACTACTGCTCCTGTCCCTCAGAATAAATAAATGCCTAAGCTATTTGCACATTACTTTATGGCACTGATTGTATGGGGAAGTTGTATACATGTTCCTAGTGCACCTCTCCCACATTAACAAATTTATTCCACCTGACATGCATGTTTTCAGATAAGACACATATGAAGCATTGGAAGGTAGCATATAAATACCTGATTTAGAATTGCTGCTTAAAGTTGCATGCACGAGACAGGTTGTAAGCTTCTCTTGGCAGATTTATATGAAATTAATTTAACAAGCGTTGGTGTGCTTTAAATGTTACAGTTACATATATATTGTAGATTGTCCTTAAAATAACTTAAAGGCACTTAAAGAGACTGAGCTTTCATTAAAAAAAACATTCAAATAACTTCTGTGCTCTAATACTTTTTAGTGTTTGGGATTTAAATAGTTCAAGAATAATCCAAAGTCTTGGACTGCTTGTTGGTGTGTGTAACTAGCCCTGTCAGCTGTAGAAAAATAGCAGCCAAAAATAGAAGAGTAGAGTCTAATTTGTTTTGGGAAATGCAAAGAAACGGCAAGTGATTTATAACTACAGTGGCATGAGAAAACCCAGTGAGATACTGTAGGTAATATCAAATCCCAAATAAGCAGCTGCTGAAGACAAAAAAAGAAGGCATTTTGTGCATACAATTTTAGTTGCTTGACCAACATAGCTAATAAAATAAACAATTAAGTTTGTAATGACTAATTCATTAATTTTAGACAGTGCATTCTGTACAGTACATAATGCACTGTCTAAAATTAGACAGTGCATTATGTACTGTAGACCTTGTACATAAAACTGCACAGCAGTTTTATGTACAAGGTCTCACTCGTCTTAAGTTCATAATTAAAGCTCTCTGCATACAGAAGCTTGGGCCTCAAATCTGGCTCACATGAGCCGCAGACACATGACTGTGTGCTTACAGGAGAGAGCAGCAGGTCCAGGAATTCTTCTACCCTCAGCCGACTCTCATGTGAGCCTGTTATCTCACCCAGCAGCATCACAATCAAAGGACACCATTATAACTGATCACTCTTCTGCTTAAGGCCATTACATCAATTCATTATTACAAATGACAGCTTCAGGTATTTGGTTTTCTACAGTGTTCTAGGAACACACCAGACTTATCAGTCACTATGAAAAGTACAAAATCACATCCTGCCCATCTGGGATGGACTGATGGACAAGTAAAAAGAAATATAATTTTGTATGCAGTGAAATGAGAGCTGGTGTTGTGTAACACAAAAGTGTGTCATAATATGCACAACGATAACCAGGATGAATGACATGGTGATAAAATGATACATCTCCAAGACTGTAATGTCATCTATTGTTTGATTATAATTTAGATCCTCTGTACACGTGATGCAGTATAAATGTTTAAAACTTTTTCATAACCAGGCCTACTTATACTTTGCGCATAAAATATAATTGCAGAAATGCGGAGCCAAGTGATTTGAAGTGAGTAATGCCAACATGTCAGCTGGTAGACATGAGCAATAACCCTAAATAACCCTTTCACCATCCTTTACAGAGGAACTGTCAGCTGTGACCAACAGGTCACATGCACATGCTCTTAAATCTGTTTAAATCACATTTATCTAAACTAACGCTGGTCTGCAGTCTGTCTTTAATTAAAGTTACTTATACTGTATCCTTTGGGGATAAAACTCATTTAAACTGATTAACCCTTTTCTTACCTGGAGAATAATTTCAAAATAGGCTATAGGCTCGTTGTACTGTAGTATTTTAGTCACTATGATGATGAATGGAGTTAATTAAAAAAACAAAAAGCCCCTTTAAAACTACACTTTTCAAAACTTTTTTAATGTGTAAACAAAGGTGACGCGTCATGCGTAAAATACCTGCGATGTCCCACAGCTGAAGACGCACGGTCTCCTGGTCCCAGTTGAGCACTTTGAGAGCGAAGTCTACTCCGATGGTGGCTCGATAGTTGGGGCTGAAGTTGTGATGGACATACCGTTTGATAATGCTGGTCTTGCCTACCCCGAGGTCCCCTATTACAAGGATCTTATAAAGATGTTCCTTGTGGTGATTGTTCTGCATCGCGACCGAAGAGTGCAAGGACTAGCATGAATCCACCTTTAGCGACAGGGATGAGGGAATGAGGGGGTCAGCAGAGAGCAGCGCAGAGCCCAGCGGAGAGCAGAGGAACAGTAAGAACATGAAGGGTGGTAAGGTACGGGCCGGCCCACAGGGAAGTGGAGCAAGACGTCTGCACCTTGTGACTTACTTAGGACACTGTGGGGGAGTGTCTGTGCCCTCTGCTCCAAACTAGACAAGGGAAAAAAAATCTATTACTCAATTCAACCCAAGCAACGTCACTTCAAATTTCTCCCAAAATGTAAAATTACAAACACCAACTTTTATTTAATGTCCACAATTTATTTCCAGAAGAGCAGTGCAAATTTCACTACAAGAATCCCTTTAAAATCAATGTTACAAAAAGGCAGCATTTTAGGGAACAATACATAATTTAATACTTGATCAAACAGTGCCATTTAACATGTTCCAAATGCACTAGAAAGGTTTTCTGAATGGCTAAAATGGCAGTATAATGCAATGAAGGCACATTATTAAAAATCTCATATAGTTCCCTGAGTTAACAACACGTATAAACATTTGCTTTTTAACAGTAACAAACAAATTCCCTTATCCCCCTTTTCTCTTAAAAATATTGTTAATTTTATTTCAACCCATTATTAAAATGAAAAGAGAAGCGTGTACTTGTAAATAGAAATACAGTATAGTGAGTATAATGCCAAAATTGGTCAATGAATTAGAGCAGAGCCAACATTGGTTTTCCCTTCCTTCTCCTTGCCTGATGGGAGCTGGTGTTACATGTGCCAGAAATTCCTAAAATAGGTTTCACATTTAATTTTTAATCAAGTAATAATTAGTGACCATTAAAAATACAAGCTGGCTCTTTATCATTCTGTTTCATATTTGGTTAGAAAGGTAGCTACTTTTATGTCCCTTTTAACTCTACATGTAAGACCTACAGTATTTTAACTAAAAAAGTGAAATCAGTAAAAAGCACTAGGATTTGGTAAATAGGCTTGACTACACAGACTGATAAGCTGAGATTCAAGTGATTTCAAGTCTAAATCTTAACAGATAATGACAAAATTTTCTTGTATTGTAAATCATCTACAATTTGGGGATGGGATTGGCTGCAACTGCAATGCTCTCGATGGAGCACTCGTCTTTCCCTCTGCGGATTCGGAAATAACCCTCCTCTCCCCAGCCGGTGCCCCAGCTGTTCTTCACGATCCAATACTTCTGACCGGTCATGTGACAGCGGCCGTAGCCCACCAGCAGAACGGCGTGGTTGGTCAGCTCGAACGGATTGTAGGCATCAGCGAGGAAGGTGTGGTGGTAGATGCCCTCTTTGTAGTGCATGAAGTCAGGGTACACCTTGTAGGGAAAGAAGATATAGTAAATAGTATTTCAAACCTGCCCAGAAGATTTGTACAGTAATGTGTTTTGGGAAATTCTCCTCTTTCTACCTCGGGATACACCTATATGAAATTTCTTGGCCGAAAATATTTTGTAAACATGTTTTAGTAGGCTATGTTTCTTCTACATACAAATAATTGCTTTAAATGTATTTATTGATCTACAAATATTACTTTTGGTTCATTTTGTCAGAAATAATTTAGACTTTTTGAATGGGATTTTCTTTCCCTGTCTGCTTCTAATCTAAATCTATAAGTAACCCATCTAGAACAGGTTAAAGTTCCAGTACCTGATTGTCTTTTCAGAGCAAAGAGAGAGAGAGAGACAGTTGAGTTTCAAACCTAAGCCCCGCTCCTAGCTCCTTTCTCACCTCTCGCTAACTCTAAGTCTGCATAGCAACCAGATAGCAACTGCCAATGGGGTTTTTGC
>JAVQJW010007060.1:0-19971 GCA_036025195.1 Hypseleotris klunzingeri
TGGCTCCCTCCAAAATTTAGATGCAAATTGCTTTTAAAGCCTTTGTTATGACTAATTTGAAGAGAAGTTTAACAATGATCTGTTTATCTATGTATCTTGGCCCCTTCACCTGTTGTACATCACCGTAGCAGTTTTTTTAACCACAACTTTGATTTTGTCTTCTCACATGTACTGTTGAAGGCAATGAAATCAGTGTCATTATGATTCAAACTGAGAGCAAAGCAACCGGTAGCAATGGGCGTTTACAAACACAACTTTAACTGATTTTACCTAATGATAAAGTACCATTATAATTGAGCTACATCTGCAAAACTGAAAGAGGAAAGGAGGAAGAGGCCCACTTAACTTTACCGACTGTTGGGGCTTTGAAGTCTTCATCCTGTTCAAAAGGTATACAAATAATGACAGCGTAGGCTCATAGGAAATAGGAGGAGTAGCCTATGTTATATATTTATCCGCGTACTTACTAGTTAACATTATTAAGACTTTGAGGATGGTACTACTATATGTTCTTATCCTCTGCCAAATTTACCAAGGTAAGATAGTTTTGTTTTGTCTAATAATGGCTCAATTAAAAATACATTTAGAATTGATGTGTATGTGATTATGTAGCAGAGCTATTACAGTACAGTTTACTGGCCACTTTATTAGGAACATCCTCCAGTGGGGTTTTCTGCTAGTGCATCACATCTGCTTCAAGATTTTTAACTAAGAGATGGTCGCCTGCACTTTTGTTGTATTTTCCACTGTCTGTTGTCTTTCTGTCATCCTGAACCAAACAGAACTGCTGCTCACTGGATTTTTTTCTCTTTTTAAAATCATTCTCTTTAAATGTCAGTGATTGTTGTGTGCAGTTTTTGTCATACTCAAACTACCTCATGCTACTTAAACCTCCTTTACACACTTTGTTTTGATGCCTTAGGACCAAAAGAGTTGCTGCTATCCGATTGAATAATATGCTTCTTGCCCTATAGTTGAACCGGTGTACCTAATAAAGTGGCCAGCAAGTATATTGATGCACTTTCATCTATCACATTGTCTTTATTTCAGTTTCAGCTGAGATTATCTTTCGGGGAGTGGAAAAAGGCCAATCCGTACAACTGCCTTATGACTTGACACAACATAGGACCCCCTTTGAACTCCACTTGTACCACCAGAGCATACACACCAACCAGACCACTGTGCTGTCCTTAGATGAAGATGGCATCTTCAGGATAAGCCCCAAACAAAGGGGTCGACTACAGCTATCGGGGGGGCTTAAATCTGGTCAGGTCAATGTAACTTTACTGCACTTGGAGGAGGCTGACACTGGGCTCTATGTTTGGGAGATGCTTAAGAAAAATAGCTCAAAGCACATCATCTCTGACCAGAAGCTGTTTTTGGTGGTTAAGGCAACAGGTATGTGATTGTAATACAACTTATTTCAGTGTGTCAAATACATTTACTCATTTATACTTTTTTGGAGGTGCAGAAAGGTTGTGCCAGTGTTCGTCTGTTTACCCACCTCTGCTGTTTACGATCTCTGCAACAGCTGGACTTATCATGGTCATAATCTGCTGGATAACCATAGATTATTGTGTGAGTAAAATAGTTCAAAATCTTGACTTAAAAAAAGACAAAGCAGCATCCACATTTGTTATCTACTGTATGGTAACCTGCAGATCCTCAAGCCTGTTTTATATTTGTATCATAACTGCAAAGTCAGCAAGCAATATAATCATTTCTGCTGTCAATTTGGATCATCCATGGATCCAAGACTTTTTACAGTATTTTATCACTAACCTGATTTCAACATCATTAATCATAATCTAACTGGTCTTAGCACAAAGAGACAGAAATATGTGAGCTGACTACAACTACTGATTAAATGATGGGATGAACAAAAATGGTCACATTTTAGTTAGATTTACAGTATGTTTCTTCAGAATGCTGACTGTGGCATTGGTAATAACTAAAAATCTATATCTCTTCAAAGTTGTCCAAAACATTTACCTATTACAATATTTGATTCAACCAAATGTTGTTTCTTTGTTGTATTTAGGTCAAGTTCAGACATAATCCTAAACTTCAGCCCTCTGCTCCAGTCTATGTGGAAATGACCAGGAAGCAGCAGACTCCCACTGACGCCCAAAATATCCCAGAAACCCCTGCACACCAGGAGGAAGTCACTTTTCCTGTGTATGCAAACCCAAGCTACAGACAACCCCAGGACAACTACTATGCCTGCCCCAGACAGCTAGGCCTCAAAGCAGCATGAGTTTAAAATAAAAGTCTTATTACACTAACATCTGGAGTTATATTTTGTTTCATTGATGTCTTGTAGTAATGCTATATACTGAGGCACCGACCTTCTCTGGAGAGTTTCACCACTCTACATTTAGGTAAAGGAACCCCCTAACTGCTATCTATTGTGGACAGCAAAGGGAATGGAAAATGCACATCTGAGATATCACGAACATTTTCAATATACAGTATATACAAAAAGACACATGACAAAGACAAAAGGTAACAGCCAAGAAAAATGCTATTTTATTAATATTTGAAAGAAGCTCCATAGTTCATGAAAACATTTGTTTCGGTGCATGTCGTAACAATCACATTCTATGAGGAGAAAGATATACAGAGAAAAATAAAACATTACAAGCCACTGACTTTTCATTAAATCTCAGTACAGACATTTTACTTATTATTTCAAAAACAAAACAAAAAATAAAGGCAAAAAGCAGCCCTAGTCCCGTATATATCCCACCCACCAATGTCCCCACAAAAAAATCAACTGAGAAGATTTTACCCTTGAGGGCACAGGCTAGAATCCCACAGTGCTAAAGAGTGAGACGCTCATTGGTTTTATAGGAATACACAGCATGGTGATGTATAGCGCTAGGTCGATCTGAATCGAGAGGATTCTGGTGGCCCTCTCAAAAAAACAAAATAAAATCCCAAACCCCTGCAATAGTTCAGCCACTTTCATAGTAGCCATTGAATGATCAGTCCCCAGACCTGCCCCGACACTTGTGCATAGTTTCATGATCCTTTACAACCAGCTTGTGTTTTGCAAACATCCTCGAAGTGTGAACAATGTCCCACAAAAGTCAGTTTCATTCTGGTTACTTTAATAATACACACTGTGGGCGAGTGAGAGAGAGGAAAGAGAAAGAGAGAGAGAGTAATGCACAATGTTCCTGATTCAGTCAGGACGGGACCTCAGTAAGAAAACACAATAAAGGTTCTAACATACAGCATTTTGCATGTTATTCATGACTTTTTTCACAATCAAAATCATTAACTTTTTAACCTAAAGCAATTTTATTATATAGATTTATATATAAAGCACTCAATTTTATTCAGAGTCCATTATTTGGTTATTATGTAACTGCTACGGATTTAGAAACAAAATGTATTTGCTCTTCTTCTGAAATCCATAACTTTCAGTGCTTACATTTTAAAAGCATCCTTTTAAACTAATCATAAAAATGTACATTAAAATGGCGTGGAGTTGGTACTCTGGAACCCTGGCCTTCCTGAGACAAGATCCACTTTTGTGTGCAAGATAGTGAGCAATAGTATTTTTCTTTTTGTTTTCTTATATAAAGGAAAATATATTTATACTCAACATAAAACATACAGGCTTCAGAAATCAACATGAAGTACACAAAGTTGTAACAGAAGAAGACAACACTGTTCAATCCCAGAGCTCGAAAAGTAACACAACCATCTTCAGTTTGACAAGTTTGTTGCACTTTTAAAAAATGGAAGCATTTGTCCTTTTTTACTTTTCCGACATTCCCATTGTTAATAAACACCTTTGTTTTGCTGATTTGCTTTTTAATTTTTTATCTCCAGAAAAATGTTTGTATTGTAAACTGTTAGTGGCCTTGCAGGAAACATAATGACAAGAGTGGACTGAACCAAAGTCAAAGAACAAAAGCTAACAAACCAAAAAGGTAGGCACCTCTGAAAAGAGCCGTCACGGGCCAGGCTCAGTTGGATGTCCTTCACTCTCTCCACTGCCCAGACTGGGAGAGCTGAAGAACTTCTACCCTATCTATGGCCACAGGTCTGCAAAATACTTTTTTTGCTGCATTTTTTTTTACATAGTATGTTTTTGTTTTTTTTTTTTATTATTATTTTATAGTCTGAAAAATGGTGCAATACTCAAATATGATCCATACTTTCTTGGATTATTCCACAATGAAAGCCACTAAGGTAGATAAACTTTAAAACATTTTTAAAAACACACTTATTTTAGTCCTTGAGTAAACATTTACACGTGAACTGTCCCTGCCTCACCCCAGTCAGTACTTGTATCATGTTGTTCTTTTAGAGCTGGACAAAGGGGCAAGGCTGACACTCAGTGCAACGCTAGAGGCTAGTAACAATTAACATCAGAATATATATATTTGACGAGCAAGAAGTCAAACAACAAAAAAAGTATACTGAATTGAACCTAAACACATGGCGGAAATAGCCTCCGCAGTTAACAACTCAAACAGGTTTCATTCATGGACATTCATTCATGACAACATACAGTACAACCTTGTGCAAACAAACACTCCATGAAAATTTGCCTCTTCGATCTATTTCAGCAACACTCGCATTTTCAAATTCTAAAAATCTCTGAAGTTTATGAATGAGACAAAAAACAACTACAAAAAGTGTTCACATTACATTATTGGCGCTTCTTTTGATTCAAGTATTTCTTTCATTATTTTGTATTACTCTTGATATGTTTATGGGAAATATAATGTTGAGGATAGACAGTTTTAAGGGCTGAAGCCGGGGCGGGGGGGTGGGGTGGGGGGGGGGTTGGGCATAGGCTGTGGAAAACAGAGCACATACACATCCATCACATACTGCAGACTGTGTATGAACTTACATGTGCATATTAAACCTAGGCCTTTTAGTTTTTAAAGACAAATTCAAATCTATCCAGCCCAACCCTTATCCAATCAGTGATTGAGAAGCATCCAGTTGCCTCTGAGTCCAAGTGACCTTTCAAAATAAGAGCATCTCGATTTCCAACACTAGACAGACAGGTAGGTAACTTCAACAAAAGTTTCTTAATTCAAGTCCAGTGTGGAATCAATGCAATTTTATAAAGAAACAAACGCACAACAGGCAATAGTGATTGTTTTTGTTGAGTCCAACAGACTCTGGAAGAGGGAGAAGTCCCCTAAATGTTTTTTTAAGACTTGGTACCAAAGTCCTTGTTTCTGCTGATACATTGCTTAGGCCTGACCCCAAAGCCAGATGTGTTGAAATGAGTGATTCTTTACAAATACAGCCCAGTTCAGCTCAGAAAGATAGAGCTCAGAGGCAAACACCTTAGCTTTGGAGTGCACAGCGGAAACAACTGATTTTTTTTCTGTTTTTGCAAAAACTTTGATGATAAAGAAAGATAATGTTTTTGGTATTTTTAGAAAGATGTACCCGATGTGATCAATAAACAGTGCACAGACACATAAGGGGGGACCAGCTGCCCCCAACTTCTGCAACTTGTGTATCTCCACTAAATTCCCCTGATGGTGAGAAAAACCCAGCACCATTCATTCATTTTTCCCACCTCTGCTCCTCGCACCAATCTGCTGGAGCTTTGTGCATACCCCTGCAGTGGCCAAAGACACATCATCTTCAATACGATACTGCCAGGTGGAAGTACAGAGAAAAAGCCAGTTGGCACAAGACTTACACAACTAACAGTTTGCCAACCACTAGCGGCTCCAGCAGGTCATTAGTGTCATCTTAGTAGCTGTGACCCCTACACTTGATTAATAGGGAAGCTGCCTGGTAGTAAAGGTTAGGAAATAAGTGGGCATTGGCAGATGTGGACATGGCTGTGAAGTTTAGATGGCTGTGATTAAAACCCCTCCTTGACTTTGCATAGAAATGGAAGGCTGCTATCAAATTGAGGTGGTTAAAACTGGGCACTCCCAGAGAGGAAAACAAAGCACCAGTGCGGCTGAGGCCCATCTAGTATTATGAATGTGAGCAGACACTGTGGAGAGGAGACTTTTGCCACCACAACACAGTGTAATATAGTATGCCACATTAAAAAGTGTGTTCATCTGATAACAACAGTGTTTGAATGGGCTGTACCTCGAAACCACACACTGGCTCCACTGGGGAAGCAGAGAGGGGCAGGAGAGAAGCTAAACAATGTCGAAACAGCATTACTCTACAAAACTATACCATCAGTGATAACAGCAACAATATCAGCCAACTTCATGACAAAAAAAGCACACTGACAGATAAATGAATTTAAAACACATCAAGTGCCTCTATCTCGGGCTAAAGTGAACAATGCAGGAGAGAGACAGAGTGGAAGTGGTGGTGAAGCACAGACAGTAGTAGTGTAAGCTGCTCTTGGCCGGGAGGTCCAGAGGAAGAGGAGGAAAAGCCAGTCTGTAGAGGCCTGCAGGGAGGCGGCGTGATGGAGAGGGATGAGAGCTGCAGCAGAGTAGTGCACTCTGCAGCAGACAGGCACTCAGTGGCCACAATATCACACAGGTTGGCATGGCCTTCAATAGAAAGACAACATAAAGAACAAAACTGAGAGCCTCCCTGCAGGGTCGAGTGGAACGTATCCAGACACCAAGGCTAGAGATTGATTAGAGAAGTATGTAATGTAACAGTGATATCTGATAAAGAGCATGGCACTCCTCATCACATGAGTTAGTTCAATATTTGTATTTCCCTTCACTTTGCTACCACATCCTTCAGACGCTCCCACAGACACGTGAGCAGAAGGACTAAAAAATCTTTACATCCATGTTGAGTAAAAAAGTATACAGAGAAGCCACTATATAGATTGCTTTTTTGTCTTTTTTTTTCTTGTTATAAATTGCCACTCACAATAAGTTGCTTCTCCGTTCTTCTATAGTACGTTGGCATTGAGAGTGTATTGAGCTGCAGCGCTCTTGCTAAGTGCTATGATCGACCACATCTTCACAAACCAGTATCTTTGTTTACATGTAGCTATTGATGCAAATTTGGACAAAGAAAAAAAGGTAATCTGGTCTTTCAGGTTAATTTGGTTTGATGCCGTTTCCTCACGCGCACACACACAACAAACGCACTATAACGACACACACATCCCTCTCCTCTCCCCAAAACTAGTCACTGGCATATGTGGTCCGGGAAGTAGACTGGTCCAACAAGTGCTTTGTGTTTACCTCCATGTATTTTTAGGCAGAATATGTTTGAAGACCAGCTACTATCCAGGGCCCACTCACTCACAAAGGGGAGAGTTATTAGTGGCAGTTTTAAGGTTGGGGTCCAAAAAAGTTTGCCATCATTCCTTGTAGTCTCTTCACTGGACGGTAGAGTCTGTGGCTAATATTGCACGTCACTTGAAATGGTTGGTGTTTAGTGATAGGTGGGGTAGCAAGGGATGGGGGCATTCACAACACACCGACTTTGAGGTTTTTCCACAACATCAGTGAGAAGGTCAAAGACTTGAGACCAAAAAAATAAAAAATAAAACTGCAGGCGTACCGCAGAGTTGAGGTGCATTAAGTGTTTTTTTGTGTCTTTACAGTTCCATAAGTAATAGCAGTGGTTCATTTTAGTTGTCCGTCATATCCACAACTGGATATGTTACGATGCCACCAAGTAAAGATTGACAGACACACTTGAATAATAGATTTTTTTAGCTTTGTTTGCAATGCTTCCAAAAGAAAAAAAATACACTACAAAAAATAAAATAAATGGCTTGAACAAGGCGAAACAAAGTTGCATCATTCCCTTTGAGCATTATGTGGGAAAGTTTGGGAGCCGTGTTTGCTTATAGGGTAAGCTTCAGCAGCATTTAACTCTCCACTTAGGTTTCACTGGCTCAGAAAGAAGGGCTGTGCAAGAGTCTGTACGCTTCTTCACCAAGTACAGAGAGTGAAAACAGGGCAGGACAAGGTTAAGGCTAAATATTAGTGCTGAGAAATACACACATGTTGAGTCCGAAACGCTCTGATTGAAGGGAATGACGCCTTGTCGTATGGATCTCTGAGGTGCAACATGACCGCCGCCAAAGGCAGTGTTGAATATGAAGTTTCCACATGGTTTACATACATAGCATTTGCACACAAAAAAATCTTTCTTTGTTGAGAAAGAAATACACTGCTTCTTAAAAAATGAAAGTGTCAACACTGAAAAAAAAATCTCAAAATATTAAAACTGCAACTGAGATGTTAAAAAACAAGGAGGCGAGAAAGCAGCTTGAAGGTAATCCTGTTCACTTCTCGACTGTAACCGTAGACCACACTGATTATCTCCACATTGATTTGCAAGTTTTAACTCCTGTTTCGTTTTTAAGATTTGAAGGGGCTACATTGATTCCCCACTAAGCAGGTCACCAGGAAGCAGTGTATTGATTGGTGTGGGGCTTCCCATGACACGGCCCTCCTCTCCACTAGGGGGACCCCACAGGCTGGAATACTGCTGCACGCCACCCCACAGCAGCTCTCCTCCGCCCGTCTTAGCTCCTCCCGCTGTGGCCAGTGCGCCCCCACCCCCTCCGCTGCCTCCGCTGTTGTTGTTCCAGTGCGGAGAGTGGCCAATGGGATGAGGTAGGGATGAGGAGCCAGTCCCGCCCATCCTCGTCTGATTGGTGCCGGTAGTGGCCTGCCAGCTGGTGGTTCCACCGAGAGACTGGCTCTGTGCAAAGAATCGATTCACTTCTTCCTCCCCAGCGAACTCTGCCAAGATGGTCGTATTTCCAAGCACACACCTGCCAAAAATAAAAAAAGAAGAATGAGTCAATTTTATTTTTTTATGTTTGCATATACATAAAGTATTTAAAATTAGAACGTACATGTGCAGTGACTTCTGGGCTTTAGCAGCTTCGTCCTTGGAGTTGTAGCGAACCACAGCATTGCCTTGTGTCAGGTTGAGGTGGAATGTGATAAGAGGCCCGTGCTGCATACACAGTGTCCGCAGAGTTGAGCCATCAATCTAAGACAACGAAAAGTGATGCATTAGCAGATGATAAGTGACCAACTCAAAAGTCTAAAGATAGATGTTTTTACCTGTGGGGTAAGGTTCCTAAGAACCAACCAGCTACTGGTCCTAGAGGAACTGTCAGTACCCCACGTGGTACCTGCTTTGATTTAGACAAGAATTACTTAGAATGCTTCTAAATAATGTTTAAAAAAAAAAAAAAGATTGTTAACTTGTAGTCTCATCTGCATGTTCAATTATTGCACATAAACACTTTCTGGTTCATTGTGCCCTACCCGTGGTGTAAGAGCTGCTCCAGCCTTGAGCCAGTCCCAGGGTGGTGCCGCCCCAGGTGGAGGAGGGTTTGTTGTTGAGGCCGGGCGGAGGGCGGGTGGGGGCTGAGCCTCCGCTCCTGGGCCCCGGTGGGACCTTCCACAGCTCATGGGACAGAGACACCTGACTGTGGGATATTGGGCCTGGAGACCAAGTCGACTTCATCTCTGACAGTTTACCTGCACAGACAGGGACATGGTGCACTCAGACTCAATGCTCAATAGTGAAGAATTCTCATGAAAGTCGTTTGGATATAATTGGATTTACATTTCATACTGTTAAGGTTAATGGCTCATTGTAATTTATGCTAATTTAATTCATGTTTTGAGACACATAACAGTAGTAACCTTTTCCTAGAAAAGTAGAAAAGAGACAATATCATGGTTAAAATGCAATAGCTGTTGAATAATACTTTTCAATGGCTGAATGGATGTATTCAGGTGAGATTAACAGACAGGAACACGGTCCTGAGGATAATGCTCATTTTGACTATGCTCTCTGTTCCGGATGTGAGACGATAAGGTGATACATAAAATGTACCTGTATCGTCCGTCTCCGGGGACGACAGACTGAACGAGCTAGTGCAAACATTGACTGGCCAATCAGAGGAGGAGGGCAGAGCCTGAGATGAGGTGGGGGAAGAGCCTGAGCCAAAACGCAACACAAAAATAGATAGACAAAATAATAAGGAATAAAAGCAGAGAAAAATTAAGAAAAAGAAAACAAACACTACAGATGAGATGACAAGATTAAGCTTATTAGGAAAGGCATGTAGAAGGAAAGTTTAACTGCAATGATGGAAATTATACATGTAAAGATATTATATAAAAATATTAAAACTGTTAAAAGTAGAAAATATGAAAAAAGAACAAAAAGCAAGCACTATTTTGGCAGCAGCATGACGTGGTTAGACTGTCCAAATGAAAAGACTGTGTATGTGGTATATCTTGAGTGTAAATCTTGTCTCCATCTTTGTTCGTTTTCTGTTCTCACCTCCACTACGGTCGCGGAGCAGATAGCGGTTGACGTCCTGGATGTTGGTGTTGATGGTGGGACCGCTGGGCACACTCCCTGGAGTCACATTTGGGTCAGTCTCAGGGTCAATGTTCTGAAGGCCTTTCCACGGGACACCAGGGCAGAACTCTGCAAACAACATATTCATATATTGTCTTCCTATATCTTTATATTATTATTACCAATAAAATGAATATTATCAAGTAATAGATGCTAACCTGGTGGCCAGTTAATATTGGTCCCATTGGCCATCTTGTCACTGCCGCCCTTACCAGGCCCCCAGTTGTCTGGAGGGACCAGTGGGCTGGTCGGAGACTCTGAGTTGGACATAAGGTTGTAAGGGCTGTATGAATCCTCCATCTGTGGGGACTTACCCGGGGCTCCCAGATTGGCACCAACTAAAATTAAAATATAACATAAAACATACAAACATTATAGATATATATTATAAATATAAGTTTAAAGTTGTATATGTATAATGGCTTACACTCAATACAAAACAAAAGAGAAATAATTTGTTTAAAAAATAATTTCTTCTCTCACCATGCTTTGCCAGGCTGGGCTCTAAAGGAGAGGACGTTTCAGAGATGCTGTCGATAGAGTTGGGGTGTGTCCATTGTGAAAGGCGTGATTGAGGCTGAGGAGATTCTTTCATAGACAAACCTCCAACCTCTATGCAGTTTACATTCATGTTTGAATTCAATACAGCTGAGAAAAATACAGTAACACGGTTTAGGTAAATGACTCATACGTAGATGAGAAAATACAGTGCATGTTTAGTCCACTTACAAAGGGAGTAGGGGTTGTAGGCGTTGGGAGATGACTGCGGATCTTTGGTCTGCAAGTCAGAGAGGCCTGGAGCCTGGGGGTGTCCTGGGAAAGAGTCCAGGCTGGATTTGTTCCCTCCAGGATGCAGGCCAGAGTGGGCAGGAGGAGGCTGCTGCTGCTGCTTCATGAGCAGGGCCTGTGCCAGCTGACGCTGGTGCTGCTGGATCTGCTGCTGCATGTTATTGATTGTACGGGCAACCTGCAACACATTCATTATAAACTTAACATGCACAGGCTACATTTAACTCACCAGATAAATTTATTATTATTTGATATAGTAGACCATCAGAATCCTCTGACAAACCAAATGTTTTCTTGTAAAAACTTACTTGCTGCTCTTGTTGTCGAATGGGGCCAGACACATTGCGTTGCGCTTGCAACATCTGCTGCTGAATTTGTAAACGCTGGTATGCCTGTATCGGAAAAATGTTAAAGTAATTGTGTGCAGATCTTATTACATGTAAATAAACAAAATAAAAGAATAAAAAAACAGCTATCTATGAATGGTGGGTAAATAATTATGGGTATTGTGGAACAATACTCACCAGTTGCAGCTGGTAAAGTTGGTTCAGAAGGGTCATATGTTGAGGATTTATTGGTGAAGTTAAAAGTGCAGGATTTAGACCAATGTTTTTTGCTGCAAACTGTAAGAGCTGTGCTTGAACCTAAAAAGTAAATAAATACCACATTATGAAAACTACACAATTGTAACTTTGGATGACATGCAGTGTCTTTGTATGTATTAACTTTTATTGTTAAAGTGATTTATGCCATAAGTGATCATTATTAGTTAGCTTCTGCTACAGTCCAGCATATATTACCTGACGTGTACGTTAGTGTTATGAAGTGCTGGTACCTGAGGGGACAGAAACGGAGGCACTTGAGCACGTAGATTAGACTGAGAGGAGCTGAGAGGTGGGACCGGAGGCTGAGGAGCAGGCTGCTGCATGGCCCGGGCTTGTGCACTGCCACTGCCAAACATTCCACTCTGCATCTGTCAAAACAATTGGGATATGAACATTTTAAGAGATGTATTACAGTTTATGCAAATTATTTTATATATTTGTTTCTTAGTGCATTACACACCTTATCCATGAAGGGCAGGCGGGGGTCTGCCACAGGGTCTTTGGACAGAAGCTGAGGCCGTGGACAGTTCATAGGTTTACTGATGAGCCCATTGTTGTAATCATGGCCGATGCCCATCCCCCGCTTGTCCAGCTCTGTCTTCTTCTCCAGCAGAGCACTCATGGCCTGGTCCAGGTTCATGTTGTTGCTCTTGAGCGCCTCCTCTGCCGGATCTCTCTGCAGATCCAACCATTAATGCATCAGAAATCAAACATATAGTATTGTTAATACAACTAGAAGTATGGTAATTACTCACAGGAAAGCCTATATCTGTCAGCTGTTTGATTAGACGATTCATTATCCAGGCATCCTCTTGCTTTCCTGGTACTTTAACCTAGTGGCATAATAACAAAGTTAGGAATTAAGAATGCAGTGGTCCATACATCAAATTCAAGCCCTCCATGAGTCAAACAGAAACTAAACTGGCTTGAAATTAAATGAAGACATAAACTGTCCGTAGTAAGAGCCACTTCAGTTATAATACCAATCATTTACTTTTTGAGGGGGCTTTTTGGATGCATTGCCCCAAGAATTACACGAGGAGTTGCTCTCTTGGGAGGCTGCACTGTTCCACATATCTCCATCTTCAGCGTCCCACTCCTCTCCTCCGCCTCCCCAACTGTCTTGCATAGGTTTAGGAGCTGAAAATAATAGAAAGAAATACAGTATGTTACAATATCAAACTGTCCACAAGGGGTCAGTGTCACCTAAGCTCAAATGTAGTGTCTTGGCAATTAGGCTGCAGCTGCAGTTAATTCAAAATGATGGAGGATTTGACATTTTACCAGGTTTGCAAGATGCAGATGTGATATTTGGATTGGCCCTTCCATATTCTGGGCTATTGTCTCCCCAGCCGCCACAGGTCGGTTTGCCCCAGGCTGAAGTCCCATTGTCCACGCTGACTGGAGAAGGTGCATGCTCCCCCCAAGAGTTCTCTGATTTTGTGTGGGAGCTAGGCATATCTCCCCAACCTGAATGACAAAAAACATGAATTATAAATACAGGGGTAGCTTGCATTAAAATATAGGCAGCAATTAAGCATTTGTTTCCAAATGAAATTATGCCTCCTATTCTTTGTATAAGCTAAAATATACTGTTTGATTCACGTTTTTGTACAAAAGATTGAGGGTAGTTAGAATAAAATAATAAAATAGAGCTACCACCATTTGATGACTTGGCACTGATGGTAGTTTTTGGCAAGACAAGTAGTAGGATCTCTGTGCCTGCTGCCTTGACAGACTCGTAATAGCTCTCACCATGGGAAGGTTAAATCCTGTGCCAAGGCTGTGCCAAAGTAATTGTCATTGTCAGTCAATGCCTTTTTATCTGAGTGAGCACCATGAATAATATAAAAATACATAAATGAAACCATCCGATTTCAATGAGTAATTGCAGAATTTAGTAATATGGGTCAAGTGGACAACAGCAGGGGGCGACTGTCTCTTTTACCCTCTCAGTGTTTGCTCCACCTCCTGACAGATGGTGACTTCCATATAATCACACACTTCCGGTGCATCTCAACAGCCCTTGGTCGTATTTTCACAAAGTGCTGAATGTAAACAGCATTTTTGTCCTTCCTCTGGGCACCCAACAGCACTGTTTCCACAGTAACCAAGCAGCACATGCATGCCCTGGTTTAGGAGATATAAAGAGCCCTATAATGGAGTAGGGCTAGCACTGCTTAACTCATTTGGATGGACAAGTAGATGTAAATCCCCAGAGGCCAAACTAGGTCAAGATTTTTTCTTTAAGTGGATCAACAACTTAGAGCTTAACAGTTCAGTGGACCCTGTACCTAATCAGCTTCCATGTTTGACACCTTTACTTTACGAAGACAATAGGTTTCCAGTTGTGACACAATTTAACTTTGCACTTAACCGACTTAAACAGGAACGTCTTTCAGATTAACAGTAAAAACAGAATACATTCTTACCTTGAGCTATCAGAGGGCCTCTGTTATGAGGTAGCCCGGATGGTTGTGGGGCAGCAGGTTCCATGGTGCCACTGGTGAGGCCTGGGTTTTGGGTGTTCTGACTGTGACTCTGAAGAGGCCCCTGTGGCCCGTGATAGGGGTGACTGTGAGACTGAGAGTGATTGCTGTTGGAGCCTGGTGGATTATTTCCTATAGTTGTAACTTTAGCCTGGGACGCTCCTGGATTGTTCCTGTCCCAGAGGTTGACACTCTTGTTGTAGGTACCAGGGTCTCCCCATGCAGAGGTCCCATCATCGATCTCCATTTTACGTCTGATTGAAGGAGGAGATGGTTCTTCCCAGCCTGTGGGCTCAGTGGTCTCCTGCTTACCACCACTCCAGCCTGCACCCTGCTTCACTGGGACAGATCCACCCCATGACCCCATTGTCCCCCCACCACTACTATGACCATCATGAGGTTTGCCTCCCCATCCTTGAGGAGGTCCAGTTGGACGCTGGTGGACCGGTTCTCCCCAGCTTCCATTTCCTCCAGTTCCAGAATTCCCAGGACCCGCAGCTGATGATCCCCAGCTTCGTGAATTTTCTTTCCAGCCTCCCGGGTCTCCGTCCCAGGCAGCATTTGTGGGACTCTTTTTGCTCTCGTCTGATTCTCTCCAGTCTCCTGCGTTACTGCTGCCCCCATTATTGCCCCAGCCATGAGATGGTTTGGGTTGATCACCCCAACCTTGGGATGTGGATTTGGCATGAGAGTCCCAACCAGTAGATTTTTCCTCAACCCAGGACTGAGCTCCATTTTTGGGCACATTAGTGTTTGGGCCTCCTGTTGTAGGGCTGCCCCAACCACTAGGCCCAGCAGGCGCTTTGTTGGTGTTGGTTGCATCTCCCCAACCTGAGCTGCTCTGGTTTGTAGGAGGGGCACTTGCACTCCAACCAGGAGCAGCCTGAGGAGCAGGCACATCGTTTTTATTGACAGAATCAGTCCTCTGCGGTGGGGCCAGGGTGGTGGGGGGCCCCTGAGATTCATTTGAAACAGCTGGACCAGGAACCCATGAATCTGGACCTACTTCATTTTTCCGTTTAGTGTCCTCCATGTCCCAGGAGGTGTGTTGGCGAACAGGGGTCTGGCCCCAGCCAGTGTTACAAAGAACACGAGGATCCAGATCCTGAGCAGGAAGTACAGGAGCTGGATTATCCCTTGAGGGGCGGTCTCTGCGGTGAGGGTGTCCCTCCATACTGTCACTGCTGCCCTCTGAGGCACCCGCTGTGCTCACGGCCCGACTCCAGGGACCCGCCTGTTGATCCTGGGGTGGAGAAGTGGGAGCGTCCCACCCTCCATGGGCTTCATCACTGTTTTGTTTTCCCCAGTCACCCCTAGACTGCTCACCCCAGCCCCCAGAGTTTCCCGCTGTACTTCCTCCACGACCCCAGCCTGAGTCCCAGCCAGGTGCATCTTTAGATGTAGGTGCCTTTGCCTCACTGCTGTTTGCCCATGCTGAGCTGGTATCTTCTCCATTGACGTGCGGTCCTTCTTGGTGAGACTGACTCAAGCCAACAGGTGTTTTACCCCAACCAGGCAAGTTGTGAATGGGACTTGGGGGTTCCTGCTTAGAGAGATTTGGTCCGTCAGTTTTAAGGTTGTGAGGTTCTGAACTGAAAGACACATTCGAGGAAGAGGCGGGTTGTGTCTCTGTGTTGTCAGAGGACATGATCCCGCCCCAGGCGCTGCTGATCCCCGCAGGGTTACTGTTAGTGTTGGCTCCAGTGCAGGTGCTGGTCTGGGTGGATGGAGGAGGGTTACAGAGGCTTGGTGTAGAGTGAGGAGGTGACACTGTACTGGCTCCCCCTGAGCTGCCTGTCCCAGTACCAGCCCCATCATGTCCCAACATGGGCCAAGCTGATGGGTTGGCATTAGGGTTTAAGTTCAAGTTAAAGTTAGTGGTGGAAGAAGAGGAGGAGCCCCAGCCCCTGCTAACTGGGCTGTCACTCTTCCCCTCACTCCCCAATGATGACTGCGGGGGGCAGTGGGGAGGTCCTGACCCCCAGCTGCGATTGGCTGCCACCTGGCTCGAGAGCATGCTGGTTCCAGTATGATTGGCAGGGCTGGGCCCACTGTTGGTCTTGCTGCTGAGGTGGTTGGCAGAGAAGTGGCCAGTCTGGCTGTTAGCCCCTGTGGCCATACTTGGTGTACTACAAATACTACTGGTGTTCTTACTGGTCCGGTGACCAAGATCAGTGTCCAAAGAGCATCCTCCTGATGCGGCCCGGCTCTGGCTGTGAGTTACAGAAGGCCAAGTCTCAGTGTTCTCCTGGTCAATGATCAATTGATCCCAGCAACTGAGATTGTTGGAAGGTGCAGCACTTGTGGCACTCCTGTTGGTTGGCAGGGGACCCCAGAGGGGATTATCATACTGTGCTCCAGGCCCACTCTGTCGGGGCAGTTCTGTAAAAAAGATTAGAGATAAGAAATGTATGTCATTATTATCCATTTGAGCTTAGCAAAAAGACACGCAAAAGTAATATGTAAAATGGCACTTGGTACTTCAGGACAGTCTAGTCATTTAGTTCAAATTTATTGTATTTTTTAAACAAACTCCACAAAAGAATGAGTGGAAATGTATTATACTGTAAGGGTTAAATTAAGTAAATTACTTAATTACTTAATCTCCTTCTTTAAGTGAGAGATAAGTCCAGTCATGAGTACTATCTCTATAACAACAACTACTCTTGTTTACAGGCGCCTTTACATGCATGTTCAGTTTGTATACAAAGTCCACACACTGCACGTAAGCATTATTAATCCCATTTGCAGTTTTACATGGTACAGTGGCAACTAAAGGCACAGGAGCAGGCAGTGAGAATGAGAGGACTATGTTTCTGACAAACACAGCTCCGTAGCTCTGTAGCGTCACTCAGCTTACAAGTGCTGGACCGCCATTTTCTCAGAACTGAACCACAGCCAAAACAGCTCCGAGCAGAGTATAAGCTGCAAAAACGCTTCTCTTACTGCATCAATGTGTCATTCCTAACCATACACAAAATCTTGCAGCACAATGCTCGGTAGCAGCGTGCCTTCGCTAAAGCCTAATGCTCTAGCAGAAAACATGAGAGCAACACAAACCAAAGGCAGTGCTGCAGTAAAATACCTGAAGAGAGGTGCCTCCCAACCATCCTGAACACAGATTTCAGGTTTTGTGCGACACATCCACCATCCTTCTCTCTCTGTGTCTACTTAGTGCGAGTCTCTAAAATACAAGAAGTTGCACAGCTCTTACATGGCATGAGACAGCCCTTCTCTCTCTTCCCTCAGCCCTCATGCCCGGTCCCTCCCACCAACACGGCTCTTGCCTTCCCCTGGCTTTATTTATATCTCGCACTGACGAAGGATATTCACTCTCACTGGAAAAAGCTCTGAAAAGGGACTGTTTGGGGGAGGGGACTGTTAAAGAGAGGTGTATCAGCTTTAGTAGTGAATGAGTTTTACAATCTGTGGTAGTAAATGCATGGATTATATTGTATACAGTAAATACCTTAAAAATGGTGGGCAGCGTGGAAAAGAGAGCAGTCCCTTGGATCAAGGCTGGTATTGTTTACAAATGATTCTAGCACCCACACAACAACACAATAAGTCAATGTTTGATGGAGAACAGAGTGTCTTTATGTCTGACGTTGAGCCCTGTGAGGTCACATCGTGTTATTAATTGGTGTTCTCGTGTCATTGCAGTACCTGATTTTGTGAGCAAAAACATTAAGTTTATAACATGTGCTCCCCTTTCACATTCCTAACCCTCTGTAACAGTCTAACACAAAATGGGAAGTATCTGCAGACGATGCAGCCTGACATTATTGATATATCACAATATTTTCATATAGTTTTTATATAGATTGTTTGACTTATCTAAGAGTAAACCAGGGCTAAACCAGAACTAAAGTAGAACAAACGTACCCTAAATCTGCCCTATTATAGGCTCTCGTAGTAGATCGAATATTTGCGTGAATTTGTCAGAAAGAAGACAATAACAAATTTGTCATTTAGTTTTTTGCTCAAATATTCACACTAACTTATGAAGACATCTGATCATCAGTTTTCCTGCTTTCTGAAAGGATAAACCAGGTCAAGGGCTTCCTCCAGCATGCCACTCCTAAAATAGCTTGCCCTCTCATGCCTTCTCCACTTGAAAGGGCTATGGGATTCAGGTTTACCATGCACAAGGCAACTCTGGGGGAAAAACCTACAATAAGAGGGCATGTGACATATATTTTGTCAGTGCTGGCCACTGAGGCCATATCGCAAGTTTGCACTGTTGGCAAAATGAGGAGGGTGATATTCATGCTTCACAATGTAAAATGCATTTAAAAACAGCAATGCTGTTCAACCTTTTCACAACAAGTACTATCAAAAGAATATTTTTAGCTTTCCACATCCAATTTATCAAGAGAAGGTGCCATTTTTTGACACGCACACACAAATTCATGCCAACTAGCAAAAACATTACCTCCGCCAGGACATAATCTAAATCAAGTGCAAAGACTAATACAGAACTAACCCAAGTCTCTAACCAAATAATATTAGAAACTAGAAAGCACTCGGAGAGTGCATACCCACGCCAGGATTTTTTTCCCCCTATGCAATGTTTTGGCACTAACTGCGACTTTAATCTGTGATGTCTAAGGGTTTTTATATTGTTAACGAGTAATTAAGAGGCCCCGCCCCCAAACCATGACAAATATGGGAAGGGTCTATTTGACCGGTCAGTTGCGGTCAGAGGCGTTGGCTAATGTGATGTTTCAAGTTTGATTAAAATCGGGCAAAGTATGTGCAAGTTAGAGAGTGTCAAACATACCTGACTTCCAAATTTCAATCCAAAATGGCCGACTTCCTGTTTGTCATAGGGCGGGGCCATAATTGCAAAAAAAACAACAAAAAACCAAAGGCTGCATAGACTTCTTTTGCGCATAAAAGGAATGGCTTGAAGAAAAAATGCCACAAAAATGCCACGCTATGTGACATGTGATATTTTTACCATATTGCCCACCCCGACTGCTCTACCTCCTGAACCACTGCTGCACCACACTGTAATTACCTGTAATGTAGAACATTTGCTGGAATCCCTGTTATCACTGCAAGCTTGTTCTTCAGGTTTCCTATAGTGTCTGTGGCCAAATCTACGTTCACTTCAAAGTCTCCCTGTCGAGGAGAATACAATGATGAGAAGACATATTATTGTATTATTTTCTTTTTTTGATAGTCAGAAATGTTACGATTTTTAGTCACACATTTATTGTTTATTTCTTTATTTCTAAGGCCGACATCACTACAACGGTTGCCGAGGATATTTCTGTTTGATACTGTGATATAATGCAGTGTTTCAGATTTGAGCCTAATCGGGCAAAGTATGTGCAAGAGTCAAATATACCTGACTTCCCACTTTCAACCCAATATGGCCGACTTCCTGTTCATCGTTGGGCGGGGCCATAATAATAATTGAATAATCGCTATACCGAGTTTCATTGCTCTCTGACAAAGTAAGTATATCCAGAGTCCCATAGGGGTAAAAAAACATGGTGGCGCTATAGAGGCATTTTTTATTTGACCTTGATCATTTGCATATGTCCATTAAATAGACCCTAGCCCAGATCACTGTGTCAAACTTCATGAGATTTGGTTTATATACACCAGGATTAATGGCTCAATTAAAGTTCTCCAAGTAATTATTAGTTAATTCATTATTGTTATTGTTATTTATTATTGTAGAAGTACTAAAGTCAATCTAGTTCAGCGTCTTCACAAGTTTAAGCCTTAATTAATTA